>OZ037770.1:6476728-6629228 GCA_964035545.1 Bugula neritina
TAAAGATACCCTAACATAAACTTGAAAGCTGGAGGTAGTACTAGTCTAGTGCTGTGTTAATCCTACACTGTTGACTTATCAACACTGTGACTATAATTATGACTCCTAAGTCAAAGTCATTTTCATATAGTAGTAATCACTATGACAGACTGAAAGTCAGGAAGACTAAATATAATGGTAAAGTGTGTAAGAATAAATCATACTTAATCAATTACTTTTAGTTTTGTTACCAGTGTTGGGTCAACTTTCAGAATAAAGAATAAATATAATTATAAAGATAAATGGATAAAAATTCCAATCATGGTTTAATGTGCCTATTTTAAGCTGTTAATTTAATTACTATAATATAAGTGCTCAAAATACAACTTTTGATTTTCATAATTATGTTTTAATTTAATACAGATACCATAGTATCATATACAGTAGAATCAGTTGTATCTTATTTAATAATGAAGTAACTTATTGGAGCTTTCACAGTTATTAATTATTTACTTGTTAGTCTTTGAACTGGGACAATGTTTGAAACTTGAAGTAGAATGAAGTTTGATTTCATTTACCGCAATGGTATCTGCAGTCACAATAGGAATACGCATATAACTATGTTTATATTTGTGAAAAATATATAGTCAAAGCTAGATAAGGTAATAGTAATTATAATTGGTTTCACTTTTAATATATTCCTATAAACTGGAAAATAGACAGAAGCATTTAATCATGAAAGTAAACCTAGTGGAAGTAAATCAATTCACTAAGTATAGTAAAATATTTACTATTCAGTAAGTTTATTTACTTTAGTTAATTGTACTTGATTATTTCTGTCGGTTTTTCAGTTGATTTTTCTACCTTTTGCTATAGCATATCAAACTACCACAAAGTCAAGCTTCCGTATTACCATTATAAACATAGTGTTACTGTGTAATGTTATAGTAATGTAATAGTAATATTTGGATCATTGTAAGTATTTCTGTTGTTGTACTGATTGATAAATATTTTTTAGCTTGCATGGATATTTGCAACGATCAAGATGTCATTTGAACCTGGACTGGAATAAAGATGGCAAATCGAGAAGCTAGCTACAATTATTCTGCAGAAAGAAACTTGGTAAGCAAAAATAAGCTGCAGCATTAAGCAGTAAGCAATATGACGATGAACTTTGCTTGATTTTGATTGACCTTAAAATATCTGGTCACCTTTCACCAACGTGGTCCTGCGCGGGTGGCGGGTGACCTTAAAATGTCTGTTGCACGTAAAATAAATTTTGTGACAGTCAAAAGTATGCTGATCTTTTTCGTATTTCAGTGCATCGGTGTCTTAGCTTAAGAGCTGAACCCAACAATTATAATCTAAAGCTGTTTTTTACTAGAAAGTGATTTTACTGTCTTTCTGATTATTCTTGGTTTTTCAGCTTGATGAATTGAATAAATGGATTTGATTTAGGGTATTATGCAATGGATGAAAGAAATTTTTCTTAAATTTGTACTGAGCAATTTTTGCTATTGCTATGATGTTTAGTGATAAAATTGCACCCTTAATAACCCTGAAAACTTTCATTACTAGCATTTGTTTATGTTCATTTTTAGGAAATTAAAATGAAGACACAACTCACCGATGCTATCTCACTGTGCCTGCATGCAGTTTATCTAAAAAGGTACTCCTATTAGCTCGCTCTTGCCCAATACCTGGTTGTCTCTGTAACTATTTTTTGCTCGCAGATGATTTTTTTGAACTTGACATTTTATTGATTTTGAAAGTTATAGTGAGCTTTGAACTTGCTAGCATCGTTTTTAAAGACTTGCTGCAGTTTTTATCAACATTTTTTAAGTCAATGGTGTTAATTTGGAAGCTCTCTCACTCCTCTCTCTGTCTCTTTCTCCCACACCTTCCACTCAACCTCTCTCTCTTTCTCCCCGTCTCTCCCACCCTCCCTCTCTCCCACCCTCCCTCTCTCCCATCCTCTGTCTCTCCCACCTTCTCTCTCTCTCACTCTCCGTCTCTCCCACCTTCTCTCTCTCCTAACCTTTCTCTCTTCCCTTTTCCACTATCTCTCTGACTCTCTCCCTTTCTCTCTTCTACCCCATCTCTCTTCCATCCTCTCTCCTAACCTTTCTCTCCCACCCCCCCCCCTCTCCCACTCTCTTTCTCTCTCTAGTTTGCATGGCTTTACCCAATTTTGGTTTATTTTTTTATTTTGTTTCAGAGTATCCAAAAGGAAAGCTAAAATTTATTTAATATATATTATACCAACTTGAGCTTTACATATAATATCAAATAAATGCTGTGTTTTGTTAAAACAATGTTTGCAACTTTGTAGTATATTCAAATTCATAATTTATTTGTAGAGTCACACAACAAGACACTACTCTGACACACTCACAAGTTGCCACTGATCCAGCAGTATAGATGATTGTTTTCTCCACTGGCTATGCTGTCACGCTTTACTGTTGTGGTGTTTGAAACAAACCAATTGTTTGCCTACGCAGATTAGGGTGAGAAAAAAAGTGAGAAATGAAAGCTGTTTTTAATACCAACTACACTTAGTTTTTATTGAATGAAAAACAAAGTGAAATCATTAGTTATCCGTTAAATGACTAAATCATTGTTTATAAAGATGAAACACAAATAATCTTATAATATGCTAATGAAATTTGGCTTTCGAATAGCTTTTTTCTGTATATTTGTTGAGGAAGTTTATCTTCAACAAAACTTCGTAGCTGTTGAATATGTGGAGAGTATTTTATATTGCATAAATTTATAGAGTAAAAGGTTCTCATCAAACGTTTACAACTTAGCTCATCGACGGTTTAAAAGTGTGAGTCACCCTTCACACTAGAGTTTTATAAAGTTTTAATGAATGTGCAGTATTTTATAAAATATTGTGTGTCTCGTAAATTTAGCTATTTCTACCTTTTCAGTGAGATTGGAGTAAACACACCTCAAAATTCACATCTGGTATCACATTGATTTATCGCAAGTCAAAGTACACCTACTAACTCGTCCTTCCTTAATACCTGCTTGCTTTTGCACTTCTACTCATTTCATATACCTAACATTTCTCTTGCAGATGAATTACATCTTTTAAGTTGTAAAAGCCTTAAATAGCATGAAATTAATGAGGTTTAAACCGTGGCCACACTAACTATTGATGCGTTTATTGATGGGTTAAATTACACGAAAATATTGTCTCTTTCTTTTTAGTTTCACCTAAAGTATTACATACTATTGATGGAGGCTTTGCTGAAGTTTTTGGGTGATGATTTGTCAATAATTTTTCAGAGAAGATGATGCCACGGTGGCTGGCATCATTATGCAGTTTCCAAATTTCTTTCGGCTTTGCTCTAGTGAAAATGTTGGAAAACAATCAACAAAAAGGTTTGTACCATAAACGAAGTTATTGTGTGCGTGTTGTCAAAGCATAAAGTGTGCTGGAAATTTTTGGGTTTCTGTTGAGATGCGTTTTTGCTTTTCCTGCATGAAAAAAGTTCCAGTTTCAGTTAATATCACTAGCGGAGTGCCCACCTATATTTTAAATCATATTGATGCATAAGTTCTTTTTGTAATATTAAAAGTATAACTTGCTTAATTGCTATTCAATGCCCTTTGAAGTTTCCAACTGTAATTAATTAGTTGATTTGGCAGCATAGTACCGATGATTGATGAAGGCAGCCGATATAATTATAAGCATAAATATCTATATCTACATGAAGATGTCATTCCCAATGATTGTTATTCTGAAATCAGCTGATTAAGTTATCACAAACTAAACATTTTGACCAGCGGCTTGCAATGCAACTCGGTGAAATTTCAGACCTAGGTAAATTGAATTTCTTACTGAAAATCGTGAAGGTATTAAAGTTTAAAGTGAAAGTTTAAAGGGTCATCTCTCTGCGAATTCTAATAGCATGGTGCCAATTAGACTTGAAAAATTTTCAAGGCACTACAAAGCACTAAGCCCATTCTTACAAGTAGTTTCAAAGTGCACTGGAATTTCAGTTTACTTGTCATTGTATAGAATCCTGATCTACACTATATAGCATTCACTATTGCCTGCTTCTTCTAAGCATCTATAATGTATTAACTACAGTTTGCTTTGAGAAGTGAATTTCTACTTGGTATTTTTTCCTTATCGTTCCGTTGTTTGCCAGTAGTCTTAATTTAATGGATTTTCCCTTTTCAAAAGTGGTTGTGACAATCAAAACACATCATGCAGCCTGCAACTACACAATCAGTCAGTAATTTCTTCCATTAAAGTAGCTCTTCTGGTTACTCTTGCTCACCTAAAAGCCTGAGCCTCATTCAAATTGCAATTTTTTAGAGTTGTTAGTTTTTCATGCAGTCTTTCATTTTTTTTTGTTAGGCACAAAATTAGTATTCACTAGACCTAATCTTTCATCTGCATGTATGCCTATTGTTTGTTCATTAAAGAAAAACCTCTGCTGAATATTGAACTAATAATGAAAATAAATTCCCTAAACTAAAAGTAGCAGTGTGATTTTGGTATTACAATTAGTTGTTAGCATAGAGTCAAGTTATTGACAGGAATTTTCAAATTGAAATGAATGAATTTCATTGTAAGTCAGCAAGATTTAGTCTAAGTAAACATAGCATTACATCGTGTTTTATTTAGCATTTGCAGAAGGCAACATATATTTTAAGGATTATTGTAAACTTAAATGTAATTTTAAGTACTTTCCATGTTTGTTATTGTAGATGGTCTTGTTCTTTGGGATGGATGTGACAACTCCTTGTGTCAAGCTTAACTGATTGACTACTGAATCCCAATCATATGTTTTGCCAAAAAATGTAAAAATGGAGTGCATGTCTACTTTATTTGAGAAAATATTAAAAATACTTTTGAAACTTCATCTAGCCAAACAATACAACAGTTTCATTTCATTAAAAAATATCATTTGCACAAAAATGTATTATGTAATCGAACAATTTCTAGAAAAAAAGTGCTTTCCTCCAGTTTTGCTAATGAACTACATTTTTCATTATATGCTTGTCTTTATAATTTTATTAATTGTTTTTTCTGGTGAGTCAATTAAAGTCAATTCAACCTAGAAAAGTCTGAATTTCAGACTTAATTTCAAGCTAGAATATTCACATTTTTAGGTCTGCGTTTGCAAACATTGTTGTGTTACTTTACTTTTTATATTTTTTGCAATAAATATCTTTTTAGCTTGTGCCTATTCATGATTAGAATAGTATAATAATATTTAACTTTTCTTCAATTTCAATAGATGAAAATGTTGATCAGTTGGAGTATTCAGTTTAGCTGAATTTTACTTTCTTCTGCGAAAACAATCTTTTGGAGTTGTCTGCCCTCTCTTTAGGTAATTTTTTGACCTATGGTCAACGCAATAATTATAACTTTTTAAAGATGCTTGTGAACCTAACAATATAGCATAACTATCAAACCACATTATTCAATATCTGCATAAAATTTAGCCGATAAGCTGCCACCCAATGAGCTTGAAAAGATATTAGAATTCTAGCTCAGTGCTGCCATCAATGTAGATATTTATAATGATATAAAGCCAAAACTCATTATTGCATGAAATTATCTAACCATTCCTGACAAAGAATCGAGATAATAACTCCAAAGTTGGTCAGTTGAAACCACAGCAATAATACTTTAATCGTTATAATTGTCAGGTTTAATTTTATACCAAGCCCCAATAAGTACATATAACTATGACAACACAGCCTAAGCACCTCCAATGCAAGAAATTTAGTATTGTGGTGCTGCAAATCCTCCAGTTACAAATGAGTAGAGCTTTCATGATTATTGGTATACCATAATGTTTATTTAGTTTTAAGGACTAGCATAAATGCTATTATATGCGGGAGGTATTTGAAAAGCTTCCAACTCCATCTTCAACTACGGGCTATTATAATTATGCCGATAAACGAGATACTACACTCAGACTGCCCTGTTATAGTACTATGATTGGCTACTGCAAAATTTTTGCTGATAGACAACATTTAATTATGATGTAATGTATCTCGTATTGGTACATAAGTGTTATGTCTGAGGACGAGATACTGTGAAATTATGCCCTGATTAAAACAGGGGCCCAACAAAATCTTATGTTTTCGAAAACGACAGATGACCTCATCAATCTTCTGTTGAACTTTCAACTCTTTCAAGCAAGGAGAAGTGGCAGTATTATGCATTGTTGGCACAGTAAAAATTGTTAAGTTTTTTATGGACATAACATCGGCCTCACTGATAGTATCTACAGAATTAGAAAATACTTTAATTTGCAGTAACCGTTTTTTTTATAAAAATGTGTTCTGTTTTATATTTAACCTTATGAAGGACATTTCAAATTTCTGAGCATGTGCATGAATTTTTTTAAACTTAATAGAGCCATTTTAATTAATTTACTACAGACAGGAAATCTACAGTTTTTAATTAGTTTAATTACAACATAAAAAATAATCTTAAATATTCAGTTGCATTCATGGATGTTTTATTCGTTTAGGGCAAGAACCCATAATATAAATTAGCAGATATATTGTGAAAAATAACTAAAAACTGTTGATTTCCAGTGTGTACTAAGTTAACTAAAATGACCTAAAACAACTGAAAATTAAACTACAGGTTTAGGATCATTATTGAAATCTTCTCTAAAACCAATAATATAACTTCTGAACTTCTTATAAACCCAAAAAACAGCTACCACTTTTTTCTCAGCTATATCATGTCTCTTCTCGATGGTGCTCAGTTCACAAGAAGCAGGGCAGACCAGGTGTAACTCACCATTGCTCAGAACATTGAAACGCTTCAGTGTAAAAAAAAGTCATTTTAATTAATTCAGTACACACAGGAAATCTTTGGTTTTTAGCTCTTTTTTTACAATTTAGCTGCTAATGAACATGTGTTTTTGCATGAAACTAGCAAAATATTAATAAATACGCCTAAAGAATCAATGTTCTTCTTAATTTTGCTTGATTTCTCATGTTTTTTTTTAGTATTTAGCTATTGATGATTGCAGATTGCTATTATTTGTTCGTAACTGCCTGCAATAAAAATTACCTAAATAAAAAAGAAGAATTATGAGAAATCGAGCAAAATTAGGAAGAACCCTAATTATTTATACGTGTACTTATTAATATTCCACTATTGTTGAACAACAAACTCGTGTTCATTAGCAGCTAAATTGCATGAATTAGCTAATAACCAATAACTTTTCACGCTGATGACTTTAATTAATGAGCAAGTTCAATGCTGCTATGTTTTTAACTAGCTTTTTCAATACACCACATAAACATATTATGACATATCACAGTTTATGTATTGGGGTTACCGGTTTTTCTAATGTCTATTTGCTTAAACTCATTATACACATTTATGCCATAGCAATATATAAGCCAGTTGTTTTTCTATCACTGTCTATTTACATGTATTTTATGTCAGTTACTTGTTAGCATTAATACAGTACAGTCATACAATCTACTCGGCAGCCAATCTTACTCATACAGGTTTAATCTTAATATTTACTCTAGTTTAACAAACGAACAAAAAATGCAACAATTGTTGTCAGAAATGGGATAATTATATATAATGATAATATTTCTGAAATAAAAAAAATTATAGCACAACTTGTAACAACTATTCAGCAACAACAGTAGTAGCGGATGTAGCAGTTTATTTAAATACTGAGACAAGTTACTACAGATGCAAAGCCTGGTGAATTGACTGCTCAAAATTATTCTGTGACTGTGCCTAGGTCTGATTATTATAACAGAGACAAGGAATCATGGACTCGGTGTTTACAGGGCCTTAGTCAACATTTTACCGTTCACAACGTAACTGACAATGAGCAAAAATGAGCTTGTCTGCTTTCATGAATGACTCAAAGGAAACAACTACCATGTGAGTTAATAATCTAGCCAGTAAGTTTAGCATATATTTTTCCAAAACAAAACATGTGCAAGAAACTAGATCTTAGTTTTATAACTGTAAAATGCAGCCTAACCAGACATACTCAGATTGGGCAGTTGATTTACCAGGTCTGGCTTCTAACTGAAATTGTATTTGTAAAAAGGAAGGCTGTAGTGAAATTTATATCAATGATCAAATTCAAGACATACCTAAATATTAAGAAAATCTACATCAACATGCTGATGTACGTAGAGAATGCTTATTTAAACCAGATCTTACATTGGAAAATGTGCTAAAGAAGGTAGCTACATACATGCAAACTGCAGAAACTGAGAAAGTTTTGAAAAGTAAAACCTGTACACCTGTTACCACAAATAAAATTTCGTCAACATACAAACATCAAAACAGAAGTAGTCAGGGCAGGGAACCACTAAGTCTGCAAGTCTAAAAACCAGGCTATTGTTCCGATGCAGCCTACAAAATTGAAACTGTCCTACAACGCCACAATCGTAAACAGTGTCCTCATCATAACAAACAATATAATCTGTGCAACAACGCAGGACATATCTCTAGGGTTTGCAAAACCCTTCACCATCAAGTGGGAACAACTCTCATGTCGTGTAAAAGTCTTCAAATGTTGTTTAAAATTTATATGAACACAAGGGGAAAGAAATATGGATTAATACTAATGTGAACGACAAATACAATTTTAGTTGGCCCCAGACTATGGTGGGAAACAAAAGCTACAAACCCCTACGCTCTCTGCCTATCACCAGACACGACACTTTATTTATATTTATTCTATTAGTCAGATTACAAAAAGCAATTTTTAATTAGTATAATAGTACAATCAAATAAAGGTGTCAACTTACTAGGTGTAGAATGAAGTGACAGTTTGGGACTAACCAAACAGGGTCTATCTGCTGTAGACAGTGACACTGATGTTACTAACGTAGTACACAATGTTGATACCAAGAATGAAGTTCCCAAAAAAACAAAGTATCCTGATTTTTTTCAAATCATCATTAGGCTATTGTAAAACATTCAAAATACCATGGGAATACATGCATTTAAATTTCTCTGGACCTTTTAGAAACAAATCGGGTGATCTGTATTGATGATTGTTTGAAATTTTCATGTATTAGACAAATGGAAATAGGACAAACTACTTTTTGGCAAGCAGTACAAGTATTGAAGGATATCTTTGCTATAGAAGGTTTACCTGCTACTATATAGTTACAGACAAAGACCCACAGTTGTTTAGCCAATAATTAACTAATATCTCTGCAACAGTTTCTACATCGATCATGTCACGTCACCTCCATACCACCTCAATTTTATCTCATAGTTTCATAAATTTATTTGAGAAATTACATCTAGCTGCTATGTCGTTTAGTGATTTAATGTGCTGTCCATCTGTTTTTTCTAAAATTTTGCTGACATTGCCTAAAGAATCGTGCTATTTTCTGTGACACGTACTTATGTGATATAGAAATATTACTGAAAAGCTCCAGATACCTTCTGATAGTTATTGGCTTTTTTATCCGACAGAGCTAAGCTGTTAAACACTTTCATGTTTATTTTTCATGCAATAGAGATAGCTGTCAACCTGAAACAGTTCTTCCTGATTAAGCTGATTAAGGCAACTCTAACTAGCAAATAATTTTGCCAGACTAGAAAGATTAAAATCAATTTTTTTAAGGAGACTAAACTTTGCCATAACAAACAAATTCACTTTAATTAGGTAAAAAACAATAACTAATAAATTTTACATAGTTTCAGCAACATGTACTAGCTGCCATGTAATATGATAAATGTGGATGGGGTAGATTACGATTTGTTATAACAGGAATAAGAACAATTAGTACTTGATATGGCAAATGATCTCATCAAACTAAAAGCAAACCCAAGCTAGTAAAAGTGTAGAAATGTCACGAGTAGTGTGGAAGAAACACGTAAATTCTAGAGTTGCCTTTTCTTATATTGTTGATTGCCTGATTTCTTTTTTCTAATCTCATTTTTATAGACTTATGTAACATGACCATGTAATTTATTCCTGTCCAAAATTTTGACTGCCAATTTTCAGGCTTCCAATAATCGGACCATATCAGGCTCCTTTTTTTGTCCACTTTTTCTTTTGTTCTGTTAGTATAAAAGCAGGCCAATTCCCAGTGTAGAATAAGCCTACTGCTGCAGCTCAAGTGATACACACTACCTACTGAAAAATATTAAAATAATGATTGATAATTTTAGCAACGACAACACCTCTTGCTCTTCTCATATTGAAGTTATGTTCCACACTTAACTACAAACGGCCAAGAGCCTGCAAGCTACGGTACCTGAGCTGCAATGCGACCAGGCCAACAGAAGGGCTCTCCGATCAATGTTTGCCTCACGCAAATCTCTTGTTGGGGATGTGTTGGACTGGTCCATGCGAGAAGGCACTGTCTCAGGAGAGGAGGGTTTCCTTTGAACCACCGAGGCTCACCGTAACTTTCGCCAACCGTGGGCCCCAAGCCAGCTCCATTCAGAAAGGAAGCAGAATACAACCAGCAGCGCCTCTATATAATCTGCTGATAATGAGTGGCAGGCAAATCGCACACCTCAAAGACCGCAACGTCTACCTGATCCTCCGGTCCGATCACTTAGTACCCGGATAGAGTCGCAAGACGCAGCATGGCAGGCACCTCAGAAATCTTGAAAACTGCGAGGTCTACTAAGTACTTTGGCCTGGCCACTCAGTAACCGGTTCACTGAGTTGCCCGAGGAGGTCGTGGAGGAGGATTCAGTTTACTTGAAGAGTATTCCAAGCTACCCTCCTAACCTCAAAAAAACCTTGGTTGTCTCTAAGACGAAAAGGAAGTCCCCTGTTTAGGCCCAAATTGTGACTTCTTGAAAGAAAATCTGCTATAAGGTTAACCAGGCGTATGGAAGCAGCTAGCCCCTGACCGGACAAATTTTAGGTAAAGCTGCCACCTTCCTACTAGACACTGGGTGCATCAAGGGACAGCAATTTTTGAACAACAACAACGCCAAAAACGAGAGCACAATCGGTTGTTAAGGAAAAGCAGGGAGTTATGCTCTGTTACATACCCACCAGTGACTGACTCTAGTAATATTTGTCCTCACTGTGGCAAATTATGCCGATCTCGAATTGGGCTTGTGAGTTACCTCAGAACTTACAACCTCTAGTAGGATTTTACGGATTTTCGAACTGGAACGGATTACGGATCACGGCACAGACTAGGGCTTGCAAGCAGACATCATACTCGTCACACGAGGGATTGCTGACAGACACTGAGTGCACTACAAATCTGCTAAGTAGGCATTTATTTGACACTCTTTGACAGTCAACCGGTTGTTTAGGCCCAGAGAAGGAAAATGATGCAAGCCGACAGGTACAAGATCTTCTTGACCAGAACCCAATTAAGCCAGCCCACAGTGCGTGCAGCTCTACATTACTCCCGATCAAAAAAATATAGTAGCTGGAGGTTCTGTGTAGACTTCCGCAGACTCAACAGCGTTACCATCCAGAACGCCTACCTTCTCTCTCTCTCTCTCGAATAAATGAGTCCCTTGATGCCATTGCGGGTAGCAACTCCTTTAGTACTTTGGATCTGCTTAGCAGGTACTTGCAAGTACCTCTCAGTCCTGATGCCCAGTAAAACATAGCGAGCATTACTTGCAACGGGCTCTGAAAAAAAAAGTAGCGCCATTCGGGCTTACGTCCGCCTCGGCAGCTTTTCAAGGACTTCCAGAGCATGTCCTCAGTGGCCTACACTGGAAGACTCTCTTAACTTATTTGGATGAAGTCATTGTAACCCCCCCCCCTCCACCAGAATTATGTCAGTCATCTGTGGGAAGTCTTTGATCGCCTCCGGGCAGCTGGACTAAAATTTTACCTTCCAAGTGTGCACTTCTGCAGCCGGAAATCACATGCCTGGGTCATGTGATTGGGAGTGACAAGGTCGCTATCAACCTGGAAAAAGTTGAAGCTGTGAAAAAGTGGACTATTTCCCGTAATCTCCCTGTGTTGCGGGCATTGTTGGGCCTAGTATAGTACAACCGGCAGCACATACCTGGGTTTGCA
Organism: Bugula neritina; assembly: GCA_964035545.1. Lineage (NCBI taxonomy): Eukaryota > Metazoa > Bryozoa > Gymnolaemata > Cheilostomatida > Bugulidae > Bugula > Bugula neritina. The sequence continues at coordinate 6,488,710 of OZ037770.1, forward strand.
GAGGTGGCTCAGCCGTTGAATCAGCTAACTACCAAGGGGGTTCGGTGCTGAGAACTTTCAGGCTACAAACAGACCTTATGTGGCTGGGTAAACGTGCTGAGCCTTCAAGCAGGTAGCTCTTTGGCAATAGATTCTTGCTGAGTTCTTCTACCAGATAGAGCACCGTGCTGGCAGGAAACACGGTAACACCGATTGCACGAGCCGTCACCAGTGAAGAACTGCTAGCAATGCCTGCAAGTTGAAAAGCGAGATGGGAGACCCGCTTGTCTTGACGCCGAAGCAAAGTTAGGGGAGGGCGCTGCATATCGATAGGAGCACAGCCATCTTCGGACCGGAATCTACCTAGTCGACGTCCAGGCACTTTGTTTTCACCCCACACTGTATCAGAACGCCAAGAAGCTGTGCACACAGGATAGTTAAGGGCATCCTCACTAAGAATATCATAAATTTCTCTCAAAATGTAGTTCAGGTTCTTGAATAATATTGCTCTGCGGGTGGCATGCGTGTTGCCTACTTGTAATTGTTTAGCCTAAGATTAAACTACAACCAATAAGCAGCAACCTTCATTAGGGCTGCGTAATCTATCAATATTCCATTATGGGTGCTACATAAACAAAGTACAAAGCGAGCTATTCATTATAGCCTGCCAGCTAGCTAGCCTGTAATTATTATATAGGCGCCAATATCTTCTCATCCCTACGTGCTCAGTGAAGCGTGAAGTGCTGCGCGCTGCTAGTTTCTTATGAGAAAATATGGCATTTTCAGTGTATAAATCACCAATTTATGAGCAATCTAGCAGAGTTATTGAAAAAAGAAAAAAACTTACACTGGAGAAATATCTCAGGATTCCAGCAGTGCAATTTTTGTTCAGATATCATGCTTTGCTGCTGAGATATTTTACTGGTACTGAAAAGTCAGCTTTTCAGGCAAAATTGGCCAAAATTCGGCAGTTTTTTGTCTATAACTTCGCAAAAAAAATGAAAATTGAAATTTCCAAAAAACTTACCCTGGAGAAAAAGAAGATCTATAACATAGTTTTTAAATTTTGACTCTAGCACAATTAGGTGAGATTTTATTTTACTGGTACTGAATTCTTATATGATTACAATGCAAACCTCAGCAAGGCAGTTGCAGCTAAAAGGTTGCCCTTAACTATCCTGTGCAGACTCTAGGAGACATTACCGGGTGAGGTAGCAGGCATCTTCCGGGTCAAAAAGGAGGACCAATGATTGAGCGAGGAACAGGCTCACGCTCAAACTAGTCAAGTCATCAGGTGTTTGCAGTTGAGCTGGTACTGGCCTGAAATGACAGGTCTGCATAGCTAGCAAGCATGGCCTCTCCACAAAAATCACTGGTCGACGCCGGCTGCACGCTGGTCGACTGTCGCAAGTAGTGGCGGTGGACCTCATCGAACCTATGCTGTTATTCGCCAGAGGAAACAGTTTATTACTGGTGCTCACGGACCGCTCCATATGGGGGCCATTGCCCTGAATCAGTATGTTATCTGCTGTTTCGAACTACCGGAGCAGATGAATGAAGACCAAAGTGCCTAGTTCCAGTCCCAGCTCACAGGAGACTTCTGACAAATTTGGGGGTAAATCAGAGTTGGACCACCCCATATCAGCCACAAAGAAACAGAGTTGTAAAAAGGAAAAACGGAATGCTAGGTGACGCCCTCAAGAGCCTACTCTTAGGCGGGGGTCAGGGGAAATTAGAAGTATGGCTGCGTCAGATCATGCCGGCCTACCGCAGCACACTACACTATAGCACGCAAAAAACCTCAAACTTTCTGATCCTCCGCCGAGAGTAACGCGTTCTGTATCGCCTGACATACCATGTCCCAGCTCCCGAGTCCTTAGTACATTAGTGCTTGGGGAAACTGATGGAAATTATCGGCAAGGCCCATGATGCATTGTAAGATAAGCAATGGCAGAACAAAACAAAGGACTCCGAGGAGTTCATCCTATACCAGGTAGAGGACAGGGTCTGAATAGTGAGCTATCATACATGACACGGACAGTCGGCTAACCTTTAACCCAAGTTTATGAGCCTCTACTGTGTGGTGGAAATTCTGTCCAACCACAGGTAAAGTGTGGAACGCTCTGAGCAAATTTCAGTTCAGAGTGAGCAGTGCATGAAACCATACCAGGCCAGTCCGGACGCAGTAGTACAGGCTTCACCCCTTCTGGAGCCCAATCACCAACTTAGCACTCTACCCATAGAAGTTGAGATATTTGTACGTAGGAGGCCGAAACCCGACCTTGTGTTGGGACCAACCCCTCAACGTTATCATCTAGAGCAGCAGGCTCCAAAGCCAACACCTCTTCCAGTAAAAGATGCCCCAACTTATGGTACGGTGCAGGTGGCGACCCTTACCCCCAACGCTTGAAGAGCCATCAGCAACACGCGAGCGAGTTTCTGGGAATAAGTCAGAGCACCAGAAGACCACCCAAATGTCTGACTGCCAATCATCTGGGGAGCATGAAGTGAGGATTAGTACGCCCAGTACAAGCAACTACCCTGGTAATTTGGTTGGCAGTCTTCTCCAGTGTTCTGGAGAATTCCACCAACAGAGGATAGTTAAGGGCATCCTCACTAAGAATATCATAAATTTCTCTCAAAATGTAGTTAAGGTTATTGAATAATATTGCCCTGCGGGTGGCATGCGTGTTGCCTACTTGCAATTGTTTAGCCTAAGATCAAACTACAATCAATAAGCAGCAACCTTCACTAGGGCTGCGTTATCTATTAACATTGAATTATGGGTGCTACATGAACAAAAGTTCTAAGCAAGCTATTGATTATAACCTGCCAGCTAGCAAGCCTGTACTTATTATATCTTCTCATCCCTATGTGCTCATTGAAGCGTGAAATGCTGCGTGGAGCACTGCATGCTGCTAATTACCTATGAAAAAATATAGCATTTTCAGTGTATAAATCACCAATTTAAGAGCAATCTAGAACAGTTATTTGAAAAAAATGTTGCACTGGAGAAATATCTCAGAATTCCAGCAGTGTAAATTTTTTTATTCAGATATCATGTTTTCCTGCTGAGATATTTTACTGGTACTGAAAAGTCAGCTTTTCAGGCAAAATTGGGCAGTTTTTTGTCTATAACTTTGTAAAAAATATGAAAATTGAAATTTTCAAAAAAAATGTACTGAGAACAAAGAAGATCTACAACATAGTTTTTAAATTTTGACTCTAGCACAATTAGGTGAGATTTTATTTTACTGGTACTGAATTCTTATATGATTACAATGCAAACCTCAGCAAGGCAGTTGCAGCTAAAAATTGTTCGCAACTATCCGGTAAAAGTGTAGAAAATCTGAATCAAACTTTGGAAGGCACGCAATCATCCAAATTGTCACTTAAAATTTTGGTGGAAACGTGACCGAAGAGTCCGCACTCAAAAATTTTGTAACATGAGGCCCATTCATTATACCCAGTAAATCCACTATAATCGAGCAGGCTTCTGATTTTACTGTTGTTACTGATAGTTCTGATTACTACAAAATAGGAGCTGACACTATCAGAAAGTAACCAAAATAGTCAGTCCGGTACTTGGTTAGGGTTACATAAATTCTTGAGAATGGGAGGCTAACCCACCTTCTAACAATTGGGTTATATTATATTTATTTGGGACTGTTGGAACTTCAAGTTTTCATTGCTGATTTCAAAGAAGATTCTTTTTATGTATACCTATTAGATCAGGACTTGAGGTCAGTCACTCTGTGTGATTTTTTTGCGACCTCAAGTTTCTAACAGAGCATTCTACAAACTAATGCCGAATTTTGGCAGCTATAAGACCGATTAGTCACTGCCTCTACTGACTGTTGTAGGCACTGCTATGGATGGTGGAAAGGTGGAAACAATTCGTACCGACTCCCCCAGTACCTAGGCCCCTGGTCTGACTCCTAACAGCCAAAAGGGTGCCTCTCAACTAATTGAGGTGTTTTCCACTACCGCAAGTGTACCTGCTTCAAAACTTGTCTAGCTCCAGCTAGCCGCAGGAAAGAGCAGATGATTCTGCTTTTGAGTTTTTAGAAGAAGTGTCGGAAATGCTTGCCCTGCCTTGAGCTCTGGTTGCCCGCCAGCACTGGGTATCCTGGGACACAAATCTTTGGATTAGCGAAGCCTGTGGCAGGTCGTGCAACCGCATGTGCCACCAGTTCCAGAGGAAGTTCACCTTTGTACGGCAGCTGCATGTTCACGCACCTCAACACCTACAGGCAAAAATTTATAAAAAAATTGAATATGTGCTGCGCCACCAGCACATAAGGCATTGCTACACCAGCAGTACTTTTGTGGTCGACGAGGCCATATTCCCGGATTTTCGGGATCTCATCTCGCCACACGTTGCTGACACTCATAAACGAGCCTTTCTCGCCATAGGTTTCCCAGCTTGTCGGCCCTTGAGAGAGGAAGATCCGGAGTCCGTTGCTGCTTCCCAACCGCTGTCCACCCAGCTTTTTCAGGTCGGTGAGAGTTGCAGTTACAATGCTCAGAACTTGAATCACTGGAGGGGGCGGCAGGAAAAACAAGACGGAGCGCCGTGTTCACAACCACCACCCAGATCTCTCAATAACCTAAGGAGGACCTGTTGTTTTTGAAAAAAAAGGTGGGATGCCAGCGTAGGCAGATGCGCAAATATGACAAGGGATTGTCGGCCCTACGAAAGCTGTTTAGCCAACTGGAGCTTTCTGATAGTAACCGACGCCACTAACAACAATTCTTATATATGCATAGTGATGGGTGTGTGGTGGGTATGCATATATTTTCCTGTTGTTTTGTGTCTGTAATTATGTTTTGTGTGTATAAATTATACTTATAGTTTTTTTAGTTATTCCTATAGTTTTTTTGCAGTATTTAACAAATCGAAAAGTAAGTTTTCTGATAGGATGTGTGCATGGTAGAAATGCGTACATTGTAAAGTTATCTTTCTTTACATTTTTATCGCGTGTAATTACCTTTTTCCGATCTAATTCTTGTAGACTTATGTAACATGATCGTGTAATTGTATCCTGTCTAAAATTCAGGCTTCTGATGATCAAACCCAATCCCGATTATCAGGCTCTAGATTTTTGGACAGGATAATAACAAAGGATTCTTTGTTTACTTGTCTTTTAGTCTGGTGGTATAATAGCAGGCAAGCTCTCAGTGTATAATTAGTCTGCTACTTGAGCTCGCCTAATACAGACTGCCTACTGAAGAATACTGCATTAAAGATTGATACTCTTGGCAACTACAGCATGTCCGGTTATTCTTATATCAGAGTTATGCTCCACACTTAACTACATTCGACCCACAAATTACTACAGTATATTATTATACTGCAACAACATCTTTGCTAAGATCATTTCAACTGTTATTCCATGAATTGGTCTCGGCTAGATATAAGTAAGATACGTTTGAGAATTATGCTCAGTGCAATCTTTCTTATATAACATTGCCCGTTTGAACTTTAATAGTCACATTTTGTCATTTAAGAAGTAATTTAACATATTTGGCTTGTATAAGTTGTTTGACAGTTTTAGAAATCATTGCTAGTTTGAAAATTTTTTTTCAAAAGTTGCTGCAGCCTGAAAAGCAAATATGATTATAAAATATACGCATTATTGCTTTGTATTAAAGAGCACAAGTCAACATAGCTAAGTGCTCAAAATGCATCATCAATCTTTTAACTTACCAGGAGGGTACACTTTAACTTGGACCAGTCTCAAAATAGTTCCTGAACTTTCATTTGTTTTTTGGCAGATTTTTATGTGTCTGGCTTTAAATGGGGGACTAAACGTTTCTCGTCCAACTGTTGGGTAGGACTGATTTCGCTCAGCTCTGAGTACTCTATCAGCGGGTGAGTTTGTATCACATTCAGGTGGTGCACTAATTGATGAAAATATTTTTATTCCAGTGAGAAACTCACCTGAAAAAAATTTCATAAATTACCAAAATGTTGAATAGATGAATCACAAGATCTCTGTAATTTATAACTTAGTAATAGAACTCTGTTTTATTACTATACAGAAAATGGCTGCAAGAACTCATCTAAAAAAATTCACAAATAACCAAAATTTTAAATAGGTAAAACACAGTTTTAGTAAAAAAACAAATACTAGAACTCTGTTTCACTGGTATAGAGAGAAAAACTGCAGATCAGAACATGTATCAGTAATTTCACTAACAGGTTATCCTGCACTAAAAGTCTGCCAATTTTAGGCAAAATCAACATGTGTTCATGCCGTTTTAATTGCAAGAAAATGGGGAAATTTAACTTTAAATGTCTAATCTTACTGCAAAAATCTGTCTCACAATATCCTGGGTAATTATAAATTTCTATCAGAGAAATATCCACTGCTCTCTCTAAGTCTACTCGCCACCAGTTTGTCTTGTTCCGTAATGTTTGTGCTGCATTATATCCGTACAGGTTATTCACAGCGTTGTTTGCTGCTGCTAATGATCCATCCTCTTTGACAAAGGTACTACTTTGAAATGCTTGTTTGTTGTAAGCCATGTTGGTGTCACCTTAATCAAAAAAGTAAGCTAGCAGCTTCAATTTCTTTTTTAGAGATATATACCTATAAGCTATGATTTATTTACTGCTTTGACCCACATTTGATAAAACACGTCAATCATACATCAACAACATCATCTCAATATATGTGACTGTTTTATAGAACATTATAATGTTATTTAAAACATTATTATACTATGTAGAACATTAGTTTATTATTCAGGACAATACTCTAATATGTGTAACATCAGTTTACAATCATGAATTTATGCAGCTGATGAATTACACTATTCGTAGGTATGATAAATAATTGTAAAAATTGCTGAACAAAAGTGTAGTCTTTGTGTGTGAGAAATAAAATGATAATGAATGAATAATCCCAGAAGGATATTATTAGCTTAGAGCAAAAGCCTCTAAGAAGTGATGAATTATACCAGAAAAACAAATATAGTTACTGTTAACTATTCTAGGTAGTGCCAAAGTTCCTTGCATCACAGGTATATATTTCTATGCAGATCTTTCTTATTTGACCCTTAACTTAAACTATCCTATTATCATATCATTACGGGTAGAAAATCGGTATTTTTTAAATATATAGTCGAGTTCGACTTTTCGACCAATGCGGCAGTAAAATTGGATAAAGTGTCAAATAGCACTCTAGGTTAATTGAAAAGCTAAAAGTACAGTCATCGTCTAAATTACTGTATGCCAAAATTCATCACACCATGTGGAACAGTTAAAATAAATTGGCATAGTAACACAACAATGTGACGAGAACTTGTCTCTTTCTATAGAGTTCTTAGATTTGCCAATGTAAACCTAGCTGTTCGTTAAAGAATTTCCTTGTCTGTGATTTTTTATTGCCATATGTAACATCTTGGATTGTTTTCAGTTGCCTCATCTTGTATGGATGTAGTCTCTTAACCTGAGTGCTGTACACCGTCCAGGTTTTAACTCTATAGAGTAAAGCTGCTAAGAGAACAGCTCTGTACATTTGCACTTGGCTCCACTGGATACATGTATGTTTGCTCATATATGTCATTGGAGCCTACCAAAAGCGGCACCGGCAGTTAAAATCCAGTGCTTACTTTTTTCTGTAACTTAGCATTGTTGAAGATTCCCTTGTCAAGATATTTAAAATTAGTGAACAGCACTGAAGATTTATTGTTGATCATTTTATCTTCGGACTCAGGCTGTCAGCAGGTCGCTATAATGAGGGTCACTTTACTCTATTCAGTACACATCGACAATTATCATCACAAACCAAAATTTGCTCTTTTTTTCTTAAAAAATAGGTGAGTCTATATGTTGATTTTAACCATATATAAAGAAACAAAACAAAGAAAAAAAAATTGCAGTATAAACAAAGAATGTGGTTGCCATGAGACCAAAATATATATGTCCAGGAGTGATGAAAAATTTGAAGCGCCTGAAAATGACAATCAATGAGAAAATGAAAAAGAATTGAAAATAAAACAAATTTGAAACAATTTGTCATTATTCAACTGTTTTTGGTAATATTTTATGAGTTTAGGGCAGAAGAAAAAATTTTTTTTGACTACATTTCGAAAAAAACAGCCAAAAAACATAGGTGTCAAGTTTGTAGTAAATTATGCAAGATTGTTTATAAGTAATAATTTCGTGATGTTTATCTTCAAGTTAAATTGTGAAGTTTCTTTCACAAAGCAAGTTCCAAGTGTTTGCATATCTCTCGAAGAGTAAGTAGCGAGTGCACACTATCCGAAAACAACATTTTTCTGAAAAATAGTGGTAAGGGTTTTCCAATTGTACTAATTGAGAAATTTTGAAAAGATTATGATAAAGTCCAGTCTAGATGTATACCTTCTTGCCTCTATCTTTGAAAACAACCTCCAGCGGTAGAAAGAGAACAGTGTGGGCATCAAAATGAGATTTTGCATTACACTATTTTGTACTGGAAACCTGTCAGATGATACTTGGGCTTATATATGTTACTAGAGCTTATATACCATTATGTAGTGATAGAAAAAAAAAAAGCTATCTTAGACTTGCACCCTAGTTTCTTCAAAAAAGGCAAAGCCTATCTTTCGGCAGTCAAAAGCCTTTGTAAAACATGCTAATAATGCATTTTCAAAGATTGCTTAACTGTAGCATTTCTCCAGTCTTCATGAATTTGAGATTGACTTAGATTTGATGGAGAAAGTTAACGCTTTGGCTAAAACAGGTGCTAGTTGATATATAGATATGCTGTTACAATAATGTAGTAAATATATACACTTTGGTAATAACTTACCAAAAACTGTACCTTCAAAGACATACTCAAAATACACTAGATCATCAGAACTGTCATATTTTCTACATTCCAGCTTCAACTTGGAATAGTCTGAGTATGGTGGTATGCTGTATGACAAAGTCACCTTCTTGTTTGAATCTGCTTCTGATACAACCAAGTCATTTAGATCTTTTGAAACTAAAAACAAATGCTGCTTTATGTAGTACATGGATGCACACACATCTGCACACATACACAAAACTATCCACATGTGTTTATGTGAGTGTGTGCTTTTGTGTGTGTAAGCAATTGTGTTTCACATATCCCATAGACAAACCGTATTACATAACACACACACACACACGCACGCACGCACGCACGCACGCACGCACGCACGCACGCACGCACGCACGCACGCACGCACGCACGCACGCACGCACGCACGCACGCACGCACGCACGCACGCACGCACGCACGCACGCACGCACGCACGTACGTACGTACGTACGTACGTATGTATGTATGTTTGTGTATGTTTGTGTATGTTTGTGTATGTTTGTGTATGATTGTGTTTGATTGTGTATGATTGTGTATGATTGTGTATGATTATATGATATATTGAAAACTTACTTAGAGTCACAAACCACCTGTTACTCCATGAAACTATTTCCCTCTGCTCATTTTCCAATTGGATAACGAAAAGGTAATCTCTGCCAGCAATCAAATTATCAACTGTATATTCTATCTGAAAACAAAAGAAAGATAAAATCTCAATTGAATCATCATTTTGCAAAGGAGACACTATTGTCTGTGTGCATTAAAGAAAAGATTAACTTTTTTGTGGTTAGCAATTGTTAGCTTCTTGTTTTAGTTTTTTGCTACATATTTTCAACTCCCTGGCTTGTCATATAAACATTGATTCTTGTTGTTATTAGTTCCATTTTGTCAAAGTGACCAATATTTTGGGCACACAGCATAGTTAAGGTCATCCCCAGTGAAATATCATCTCATAATCTAGTCTCAGTTCCTAGCTGCTATTGCTCTGTGGGCGGCATGCGTATTGCCTACTTGTCATAATTTAGCATGAGATATAACAATTGCCAACAGACCATCAAATTAGCTAGGGCTGCACCTGTTCATATTACAACCATCGCTACAATCTATTGAGCAAGTATGTGGTCATGGCAAGCCTCAGCATCACCTCATTATTATTATTACAAGAAACCAGTGGTTCATTTCATGTGCAATGTACTTGATGTACAAAGGAAGATAATTTTTGTAACTTCTTTTTCAACTAACCATGTAAAACTCTGTCAGATTCTGGAAGCAAGCTAAATGCTAAAGCTAACTCAATATTTATCCATTTGCCTAGTCTAATAAAGTTGTTAATAATTACAGGCTTGACTACAACTTAACAAATAATTTAGAGATGCTCTTCTCTCAAAGTATAATGTTTTTATGCTAGACTAATAATCTATCAATTCACTACCATTGACTAACTTAAAGCCAAAATTACCTTCATCATTAATATCCTCTTCTAGTCGCAAAAACACTTCTCATTGCTAAACTATTACAATCAGTTACAGACTCTGCACAATAGCTTAGAATAGTAAAGAGACTTGCAAATAGGTCAGATAGTCATGTGTGAGATTTTGTTGGTAGCTGTAAAGATCAGATATGCAGAATCTTGTGTGGCCACTTTGAGTTTAGATGGTTTGGGTAAAGGATTTGATTGCTGCAAGTTTCTAATATAGCTAGTAGGTACTTTTGTGGTCCCATTGTACATTAGTATAAGCATTAAATATAAAAGGTTAGACCGTGAGCCTGTGCTTTAAATATATTCTTTTTGCTCTCTGTTGTATACAGTCTAAACTTTAAAAGGTCCAATCAACCTTAAATTGCTTCAAGCTAAATGTCTAAAAATTGGCTATGAGCTGTATCTTGTTGCCTTGCGCTGAGAACTAAATTTGAGGCCAGCAAACAACTGGGCTCCTTTGTACTCCTGGCAGCTACTATCAATAGTTGGTTATCATAGCTGCGCAGTGTTCACTCAAGCATGATATCATCGGCTTGCTGTATACCAACTCAGGGCCAAGATTATCAACTATTTTATGTTTCTAAATTTAGCATCTAATAGAAAAAGCTGCGTCTAGTTAGACTGCACTGACGCTATGCTTGGCTGAGTGAGAAATCCAAGATGAACAGTTTTAATCTTAGCTATAGGCAAGAATTGAGAATTTGAAGAGAAAACCTCCTTAAGATAAAAGAAGATGTCAAGTGAATTCAGTTTTGTTTCCGGCCTGATAGGTGTCAGTTAATCAGCTCAGATATAACTAGCAATGCATTTTCCATTATTCTGATGCTGCAGTTATAATATTCCATAACAAGAATTGACTTAATAATTTAGGCATATGCAACAAATTAACCAGTTTTATTCAAGTTAACACCAGATAGCCATTGCTAAAGATCAAAACGAAAATCAGTATGGATTTTCAAACATAATATAATATATATATATATATATATATATATATATATATATATATATATATATATATATATATATATATATATATATATATATATATATATACACACGTATGATCAGGCATAGAAGTAGCAAGTTCAATAAATAATGCAAACATGCAGAAGGTGTAACAGCTGTGTACTTTTGTGAAGGAATAAGTCAGGGCTTTTTTATAGCAATACATCCTATAAGTAACTTATAAACATGGGGGAAATAATAGGTTAGTTCTCTAATTACTTTTCTTAAACATACATTACAATATTGAATGTCAAAACCGATTTTGTAAAAAAGCAGAATCTATAAAAATTCAACCTGCAAAAGCCAAACTAAAAGGCACATGCATTGCTGGGGTGATTAGTCCTGTCAATTATTAATAATTTTAATTTTTATATCCGTTGATAAAAGTCCTACTTTTGCAGGTAGAGTCTTGATAATTATATAGGTGTCAGTTGTAGAGTATTATGCTTTTTAAGCATAAAAATATATCGTCTTGCAAGAGTAGAGAATCTAAAGATCCTAAGAGCTGATGCTGACATAGAAAGGATGTCCTGAGTACACATGCTATAGCATTTCTTTGACAAAACCTAATCATCTAGTAGCCCACTTGTTTTTGGAACTCAATCTAAAAATATAAATAGCAGTTTTCTCAATACATTGAAAAGTAATTTGCAACATTTTGAATTTGAATTAAATTGTTCATTATACACCACAGTTAGTACTCGAGTAGGCTAGTCTATATTCTGTAAAATCTACCTATACGGTAATCAGATCAAAGCTGCCAGCTGGTAACTTTTTAAAAAACACAGCTCATAATTACAATTACTATTAGGTGGGATGCTCCCTTGAAATTGTATTTTTCAAATAATTTCTTAGTAGATATGATTCATTGATTGCCATGATGACTCCAATTCTTTTGAAACATATTATGCCATTAATGTATTTTAAGTTGGTCACTCACAGTAAATGTAGTTTGGTATGCAAGTAGTAGTACAATGAGAGTTACTAAACAGAAGATTTTTAGTGCAAAACTATATTTTCTATGTGCCTACTCAACTACAGTACTCTAAATAATTGGAGAAAAAAGTGAGTCAATAATAAATTTGGCCATTTTTCTTACATAATGATAAAATGAACTCTGACAATTTTGATCTAGTCTTACAGTCTTGGTAATAGTTCTACCATCAATGCATTCTTATTATACTATGCCTTTTTTATGAATATAAAACTCAATTTTGAAGTTTAGTTAAACTGTGCAATGCTATAACAATAATAATAATATGAATATAATATTAAAAATAGATATAATACGCAGTATAGGTCTACTGTAATACTAATAGTACAACTATACAAATCCTATAAAATTAATTAAAAATAAATATATTATTGCTTGAAAGCAATATGAAATATGCGAATTTGCTGAAGGAGGCAGTAGTACTCACTTACCCTTGAAGTTAAACTCTTAAAGTTAATCAAAGTACACTCTTTCATCCTAGGTTTGAGAGGTAAAAGACGTTTTTCACTCTATTTTGAAATGATATTCCCACCGCCAGTTGGCAAGTTCACTTCACAGATTGCGTTTTAACATCGAATTTTTTATTTACCGGGCTAGCTTTTACTAGTAACATATCCAATCGGGCAAGATAAGTAACGCTTACAGCTACGCATGATATTATGCAGAGCAGTTTGTTTGAGGACAGTGCACTGCAGCTAGCGGAATGACTAGGATAGGTTTTGGGGGGGGGTGAATGTGAATTATAGACGTTATATGTGCTTTTTTGAAAGCATTATGATAGCATACGCTTTAGTCATTTATATGTAAAATAAAACCTATTGTTTTATAAATTATAATTTACTTATTTATTTATTTTACTATTGTTTTAAAAATTTGATAAAACTTTGAACACCCCCTCATAATACCACAACCACACTCCACTCCTTTAGTTATAACCTAATTAGATTAGAAGTCACATCTTCAATACAAACAAGCTATTCCGATGTCTGCTGCTGGCATTAGCTTGAAACTGCAGTGAAGCTCTTATAACTGAGCTAGTAGACTGAAAGTGCACTACCTATAGTTAGCTACCAATGTTATGAATTGGTGTAAGCAGTAAAGGAAATGAGTAGTATATGTGTACAGAAACTTGTACTCAAATGCTTATAGAACCCCATAGTTACGGTTATTTGAGATTCAGTCAGGTCCAAAAGAAATTGTGAAATTAAATACCCATTTATATTACATCATGCTGAATCTGGTCACATAATTGGCTATTTAAAGCTAATTGTAATTAAAACCATATTGCAATATAAAATAACCTGCCTAAGTTGCTCCTTATTGACGAGTAGTCTAGTTGGGCATTTAAGTTTAAACCATGAGCTCATTTCAGCTAAAAATAGCAGCACCTTGTCACTGCCTATGAATGGCTTGCATGGTCACTGCCAGAGCCATTAGCAAAATGGCTTACTGCTATTGCAAGTCTGCTACATACAAGTCTCCTACGTGCAAGCATTATTTATCAATCAGAAACTACTTATTTAATTGTAAGCTACCAGAATTTTAATACCATAATATTATAAAAAAAGTTGTCTGGTAGGTGCGATATAAGCAGAAAAGCTTAAACAGCCTAAATTTTTAAATTTTTTAAAGAAATTCTAATTTGGTAACATGTCGGAATTCTCTCTAAACTTTTTAAGCTGCATCTCACCGCCTGTAATAGGCCCAATAATACGAAATGCAGGGTTTAATTTCTCAATACCCTCATCACTGCACATACCTCATACTTATTATACTTAGCTGATAATACTCTACTACTATTGTTGAAAGAAAGTTATGCAGTTACTATTCAATTGACTAAGAATTCTCTCCAACAATTTTGTATATTCTGAAAAAAAGTTAATGTTTTAAAATACCAATACAGTGAGTTTGGTTACAGATATATAATTAGTATAATTTAGATTACTCTACAGAGCAACAAATTTGCATTGAAATCACACACAAAAGGCATAAAATTTAGTGGCCTTAACTCTCACTATACATCCTAAGATGTCTAGGTTATCATACAGGCTGTATTACTAAACTGCTTTGCACTGGAAAGAAACAAGTCACAGCAAGAAATGTACGCAGGCTTCAGGAACTGCTTCATATAAATACAACTGAAATCTAGATTCAGGGTAGATTGCGCATTGTACAGCCTCGCGTCTATAGGCAGTACAACAATATTGCAACCACCAAGATTCCAACTACTAGCTACTATAATATAATAACCAGCCTCATACCGCCTTTTACCCATACCGCAGTTTACTGCAGAGATGAACTTTAACCCTTTGGTTTAGCGCGCACAACATGAATCGTAGGCCGCGTGAGCTCCCTGTAATCATTATGATGGCTACAATGCAGCGCAGCTCTACCGTGTTCAGCCAAGCGTGCAGACTAAGCGAGATGTAAATTTTTTAATAAAATCAGTGTATAAATTACACGTTTACACCAATTCTATTGAAGTTATCTGAAAACTTTAAAAAGCCTCTAATAGACAAATATCTTATAACCCTATATTTCAATTTTTGCAGAGATGTGTTGCTTGGGAATTGAATAATTCGTGGGGCACTGAGACCATGTTTTTTTATGCAAAAGTGGGCAATTTTTGACTGTTTTTGGAGCATAAAAATGCAACGGGTTGGGTAGGTAAAGATTTTAAAAAAGCCTCTAATAGAGCAGCAAAATATTTACAAGATAGTTTTTGAAT
Source organism: Bugula neritina (assembly GCA_964035545.1). Taxonomy (NCBI): domain Eukaryota; kingdom Metazoa; phylum Bryozoa; class Gymnolaemata; order Cheilostomatida; family Bugulidae; genus Bugula; species Bugula neritina. The sequence continues at coordinate 6,503,739 of OZ037770.1, forward strand.
TTTGGTTCTAGCCTCAAAATTAGTCGAGTTATGAGTGGGGCACTGTTTCATATATAATTATAATGGAGCAATGAAATTACTGATTCAGTAGAAGGATGACCTTAATCAAGCTGTGCAAAGGCATAACTCAATCTACATCATTCAGCCCTCTTTTTAAAAGTAAAATTAACAATTCAGCAATCTAGAATTGTCTCTCAAGCAAGGCGATTGATCATATTAAAAAAGTTAAAGTTTTTTGCATGCTGCAAATGCTTTAAAAATCATGAAACAAAATGTTTTCACTCTAAAACTTTGTGTCACAATTGCAAGTTTCTAATCATCAATATTTACTATTTGTGTAAAAATGCATAAATGACATTCTGAAAATGACAATTGTAAAAGAGCTATTTAAAACTCATAAATCAACAGTTGAAAACTTGAAAATTGATGTTTGGAAGCTTATACTTTTGAAAATTGAAAATTAATTAGTCAACATGGCCTAATTCAGACAAAATGTTTCGCATTTGTTCGGTTCAAAACAATTGCTTTTAAATATATGCAAATATAAATTACAGCTATTTAAGAACTAATTCTACTTCTATGATGGCCAGCTCATTAGGCAAATTTATATTAATTTTTGAAGGCTATGTTAAACCCAACCAGATGCTAAGCATCCCTTAGGATTTTGAATATTCTTCAGCTTTCAAAAGTCATTCTTCTAATGTCAGTTTCCAACTGTCCATTTTTTATTTGTTTTATTTTTGACCAGTCTACTGGTAATTGTTAATTTTCTAAAAAAGATATTCCCCTAAACTTGTCATTGTTAGAATGTTGTGTCACTAAAGCTATTTAGTGAGTAAGAGTTGTCACAACTTATCATTCTATAACTTGATGGTGATAATAGTTTCATTTCGGTTTTGATTTAACAAGTTCATGCAAATATTTTTGAGAGAAAGCTAACTGTAGTTTTTTGATAGCAGTTCCACTACTACATTTACCACACATTTCAGAAAAAATTGAGAAAGATATTTATAACTAAAATTGAGGCAAACCAGCAAACCTAACAAACCACAATCTGGTAAAAAAAACTAGACCTACTTATTGATACAGACAATCTCTCTGAGAAGCTTATCACATCTAAAACTAAGCATAACCTAAAATCTTATAGTAATTAACAACTGTCATTGCATTTATTTTTAATAAAGTAAATGAATTTATTGTGCAGTCTTATCAAGATCAAGTTATAGAAATAATATCTTTTCTTCATAGTTAAAAAAAGGACATGGTTTACGATTACTGTGCAGCTTTAGAGAAATTTAAACAGCAGGTAAGACTTTTTACTAATGCAAATAAAGTTGAATACAAAACAAGATATAATGTGATTATTACAAAATATGAGGAATTATCGAACTCAAATTGGAATAGTTGGTCACATAATTTGGTTATATTGTTTATTTTCACAAGCAGTAGTTATAGATTAAAACTTGTTGGTTTAGTAAATAGTTTTCCAACAGAAAATTAAATGAAACCTGCAATGAGCTAGTATGATTATAATATAATACAAAACAAATTTCGTTGTAAAAATAAGAAACAGGCAGCTGAACAATAATGTATATGTTTTCAACAATAAATATGTTTAGTTGGTTTGAAGCTACTCCAAATTTCAACAGATAAAAATAATTAAATTTTTTATGTGTAGGGTTTTATTTAACTGAAGTTTAAAATAAAATGTTTGATGACAAAAAATATAGGTGTTGATCTTACATACAGACACACGCACGCACGCACGCACGCACGCACGCACACACACACACACACACACACATATATATATATATATATATATATATATATATATATATATATATATATATATATATATATATATATATACATATGGTTAAAATGGAAGTTGGTTAAGTTGATTCAATCTAGTCATGTTTCAAAAACCTCATGTGTGTGGCATGTGTTCTTTGTTAAACTCACTATTAATACTTGTGTGATGCTTTGAATTCACAACAATAATTGAAATATGTATTCCACTATGTTTTACTTTCTTTTTGCTGGTAAAATATCAATTGCATTATTTAATATGCTTATTTAGCAATTATAAACCCACACCTTGCCTAAATGAATAAACATCTGAATTAGAGTAAGTTTACACATATGTGCATATTAGTAGATGCAGAACAGAAAGCAAGTGTGAAAACCTTGGAATGTGAACTAAATGGTACTCTGTACTGCTGGGCTCCAGTTTCATTAAATATAAGACTTATTGTTGCATAGTTCCAGGAGTCTTTAGTCACACCTGTCAAGTCTTCCAAATTTGCTCTCATAGTGAAGCTGTTTTCAGAAGTAGAAGTAAAATTAAAGTCTCTGAAAATATATCTAATTTCAGCTGCCACCGATCCGTTCCTGCATTATATACATCAAGCAAAATACGATCATATCTCTGCATAGTATACGCAAAAAAGATAATAAACATTTTTATAACGTCTAAATGTAAACAAAGATTTTCTGCCTAACATATCATTTGCTAAAATGATGCTTTGAACTGACAATTTACTTTCGCTAGTTGTTTTGTTTCGGTTGACTGACTTGCTAAGCCTTACGACTCTGATATTCTTTTAAGTAAACAAGTATATTGTAGAAATAACATATTATTTCTTCTTTAGTAAACTTATTTAGCCTGAAAAGACATGCTTACCTGCAACTAGCAGCAATTGTGTACAGATAAAGTATGTGTTGCACCGTCTTCATGGTTTTAACACAAACACACAAATGATGTTTTTGAGTAGAATTGTTATATTTATTCACAGTGTTTATCCGTGCCTAGTTAAAAGTATATTGAATGTGTTAATTGTAAACAGCATAAGCAGAATTTTTTTTGACATATTTCAAAGATTAACAATTAAAGAAAAATAAATAGATATTTGGATTGTTGAATTGCCGCAGCTTCATCTGTACTATGTTGTTTTTTTCCTGAATTTCAAAGAAAATTATTCATTACATATAATGTATATGTAAATACTGAATTTTGTTTTTATATTGAGGTGTGCAGGCAACTTGCTGAGTTATTTTTATTGTTTATTTAAATATCAAAATATCTCAACCATCAAATAGGGATATGAAAAATAATTGCTTCTTCAAGTCTTGAAACAAAACTTGCCTCACATGATCAACGTTTCATCTGTAGAACTGTATATGACGCTATGACCAGTTTAAACCTATCCAGCATCTGACACATAGTCTTCCAGTTTATTTAAAAGATGTTTTAAAAAAACTGTCAATAAAATTGCTTTGAAGTTAAAGTACTTCATTGTTGGCCAATTACCCACATTCAGAGTCGTGCAACTAATTCATGTCACAAAGACGTCAATGCTACAACTCTATACAAGATGAGATTTATTTTGCAGTTGAATGGCAAGTTTTAAATTAATAAATAAAATATATCTTGTTCATGTTACCTAATTTAGTACACATTTGAAATCCTTAGTTTTTAGCCATTTTTATCAAAATTTTATTTAAATTACAATTGAAAATTGTCTATAATATACTGTGTGATGTTCCAAAACGAAAACAGAAAAATGACATTTTATGTGGATGCCATGCAATTTCGATTATTTTTTTATATTAGTAGTATAAAACAAATTAAAAAAAACAATGCAACTCAAGAAAATATTTTCCAGTGATGCTAATTTTGTTTATTAGTAAGTATATACAAGTAAATGTTCTAATCAGTAATATTATGAACAAATATCACTATATTTATCTAAACTTAAGCAACAGAAAACTAATTCTACAATTAAATTTAAATTTGACTCAGCATCTGACAGTGTCATTAAATACACTGTTGAGTAGAACTGGTGGTGTCAGGTATAAACAGAATCATTAATTTTAGTAATTATTACATGGACAGAACTTGCTGACACTAAGAGTCTTAAGTAGATATAATATGATGACTGGCAGGTATTAAGATTAATAGAGTAATTATCACATACATACATACATCAGTATCATACAACTGAGTTTGCTTGTCGAATTGGAGGTAAGGGATGACCAGAAAAAATATATTGGTGAGAATATGTTGTGGAAAATCTGGACTCAGCATGTGGCAGCTAAAAAACTCAGGAAGCAACTCTCTTCTTTCGTTGTGTTTTTTTAAAGTTAGCAAAAAGGTTTAATATGTAAAACTACATAGACCATGAATCAATTTTAATCTGGTAATATCAGTTATACCAAGCAAATTTTCATTAGAATTTGCCCATGCATAAATATTGGTATCTATAAAACTGTTAAAGTCGCCAATGTGAACCTTAGCTCTGCCTCGCACATTCACCAAAGACTTATCAACACCTGTAATATGCTTATCTGATTCCTTTAATTTAAAGTTCAACTTTCTGCAGTGGCCTCAGTAAGTGTAGAAACTTCAGATCCAGTTTCTAGCAACAATTCTATACGTCTACCACTAACTAGTAAAGTCTGAAATGTAAGGTTCTACTTACTTGACAGTCTGTGTAACAGTCCCTCGTGCAGTCTTTATTTTCTCTTTCACAATAGCCAATATCCAAGCCGTACAAGCTGGTAAGAAATCCGAATGATTTAAGGCAGTTAGCCAATCACCTCAGGTTACCTTGTAGCTTATCTACTAAAGACTATAAACCACATTATATATTTTAAAGTCTTTGTTATTTTAGGACTGACATGGTGATTATCAGTCCCATCACTCTTTTTATCAAACTTCACTGATTTCAGGAAGCCCATAACTCTGATGCTGTTTTCTGTTGGTTCCACATATCTATTTTTGTGGTGGTAACTTTTTTATCAGAATAATCTTGAGAAATGTACCCAAAGTATTTGCACGTGTAGCAACGTGTTTTAGGGCAGTTTCTCGCATAATGTCCTGTATGTTTACATCTAAAGCATCTACTATAACTTTTGCAAGCATTTTGCAATTTATAACTACAATGTTGATATAAAGTACAGGCTTCTTTTTTCTTTGAAAAAGAGTTGCCTATAATTTGTCTTATCATAATTAGATCTACGCAGAACTTTATTTCTTTTCTTTCACTGTTTTGAGCTATCATTTACTTGGTAAGAATATGTGAGTCAACCAGTTGACTGTTCATCTATGCATTCATTGTTTATTGCATTTAAAGCATTTTCAAAAGGTTTACTTAAACGTGCAGCACGACTTTTTCTTTTTAGCTGTTCCCAGCTTAAGTTAGCATGCTGTAACAGATGTCTACGTAACTATATATTTCTAACATCACTATCTGCTAGTGCAACTGCAAATTCCATTTCAACATCATTATTATTGCCAAAGGTAATTGCTCTAATTAGCTTTCAACTTTTAGCAGACAATTAATTTTATTTTTCTTAAAACCTTGAGACACAGTGACAAACGTTATAGTTTTTACATAAAATGTATCATCTCTATCTTAGAAAGATTGCAGTAAGTCTAAGGCTAACTCATATTATTCATCAAAGTTATTATTCAAATCAAACATAATGACTGTAACGTTTGAATGCCTTCTGACCCTACAGCTTCTAACAGAGCTAAAAGCTTTCTCCCACCTCTAAATATGCTAACCTGTTCATCCCCTACTACTTCAAACCCTGTATTAAAGGAAGTAACTTACATGTATATACTCAATTTAAATTAAGTGAGCTGTGAGTTCTGAGAGTTGGTTATGTTGCTTCCATCCAATTTTTATTTAGGAAAAGCATTAAAGTGTTATTTGATGTTTTCATGAGCCATACCACACGTTAGCACTTTTGATACGGTAATTAAAGCAATTTAATTTTAAGCAGCAAGAGCAATATTGTGTGTTGCCAATATGACATTTAGATTGTTTTGCCACAATGATGAAAGCAGCTATCTAGTGATTATGCACTGTACTCTCAATTTCAATTTCTAGGCATCCGTGTCTGTCCAAGTTTAATTCTCAGTCACCGTCAGCGTCACTCCTAATCTAAATATTCTAGTATTATTTATAATTTACTCAAAAGTCAACACTCACCACCTTTCTCATGCAACGAGTCTCTCAACTCTTTTTCCTAAATATAAACCTATAAAGCCTAGAAAACTTTAAACTATACACACTTCTCTTCTTTGTACCTCTTGTCTCCTCAATATCCTGCTGACTGCACTATGGAAAATTAACCCTTTAGGTAAAGCTCTAGCTCCAGAGTTTTTATTTTTACTTCTTTTTGGCTATCACTTGTCAGTAGCTTTAGTACCTGCTAGCTTGTAGTTTGTCAACTTCTGATCATTTTACAAAGGCCGCAAATTCATAATCAATTTCATTAGCAATTACTCAAGCAAGATCTTCCCATATCCATTATGTTCTAAAGACAAAGCTTGTTCAACCTTACAAAAGTTCTTAGCTGATGCAGCACCTATAGGAAAAGTCCACAAACTCCACAGTGATAATGGTGAATACACCAGTCAGATTTTCCAGAAATTTCTCATTCAACACGGTATAAAATACACCGCACGGCCCCTCACTTTCCTGACCGAAACAGAAAAGCAAAACAAACTTGGTGCAGCATTCTGGAAGTGGCTCGTTGCGTTATCTCAGACGCCAACTTGCCTAAGAATCTTTAGCTACATGCTGTCAATTTGCTTCAGTACTTATGCAATAGAAGCTATCAACAGCAAATCAAACAAACAGCTTATAAACTTTTCACTAAACTTGAACCTGATATGCAAAAAATATTTGCTTTCAGCTCTGAATGTCACCATCTCAACAAAACACCTCCTTCTAAGCTCTTTTCTCAAGGCCTTTGGCACTAAAGTTGCCTTTATACCTTCATAGCTACTGATGTAAGTAATTACCGCCCAATCTCTATATTACCTGCTTTCAGTAAGATAGCTGAAAAGATTTTAAATAAGCAAATAGTAGATTTTCTAGAAAGCAAAAATTATTTAACTGATAAGCAGTACGGCTTTAGACAAAATAGAAACACAAATATTGCCTTAATTAATCTAACAAATAAGGTTTTAAATGCCATGAACAATGGTAATTCTGTAGCGGGAATTTTCCTCGATTTTAGTAAGGCCTTTGACACAATAAATCATGAAATCTTATTAGCTAAATTAAAAATGCTCCACTTTTCAAGTCACAGTGTGAAGCTAATTAAAAATTATCTGTCCAATTGGCAACAGTCTACCATTATTACCAACACATTCTGACTTTGTTCATATCACATGTGGAGTACCACAAGGATCCATACTTGGTTCCACACTATTTCTAATTTATTTAAATGATCTTCCAGATATAACTATGCATTTAGACCCTATATTATTTGCCGACGATACAAACCTCTTCTTTGAATCAAAAAATCTATTAAACAATATGGACATCATAAACTGTGAATTAAAGAAAATTGAAACTTGGTGCAATAAAAATAAATTAACTGTAAACATGGGTAAAACAAATTATATGATAATCAAAACAGCGCAAAATAAACAAGATTTAAATGGCTTTGCCTTAGAAATGTTCAACAAAAAAATAGTGGAGGTAAAATCAACTACCTTCTTAGGTATTATAATAGATTCACATCTTTCCTGGCAACAACATTGCAGCAAACTTTGTCAAAACCTAAGGCCCTTAGTAGGCTTGATAAGTAAATGTTCCCATCACCTACCTAGAAAAATTCTAATACAAATATATAACTCTTTTGTAAATTCTAAATTAACATATTGCCTAGAATCGTGGGGTAATGCAGCAAACATTTATCTTGAACCATTACATTTACTACAAAAGAAAATACTGAGAATTGTATATAAAAAGCATCACCTTTTCCCATCTAAACCACTGTTTCATAGTTCTTCAATCATGCCTATTCACACTCTACACAAATTCAAACTAATACTGCTCTCACATAAACTTTACTATTCTCAACTAACACATCTCACACATAACTATCCCACAAGATTTCCAAAGTTCAGCCTACAAACTCCTCCATCATCAACTGCTGCAGGTCAACGAAGAGTGAAATTCTAATGTTCGTCGCTATGGAATAAATTGCCTAGTTCTATTCGTGCTGTGGAGAGGGAGGCTGGTTTCAAACTTGCCCTGAGAGACCACCTAATGGCAAATTTCCAGATAAAAAAACAATACTTTTTAAGTTGCTAACACAGGATAGTTAAGGGCATCCTCACTAAGAATATCATAAATTTCTCTTAAAATGTAGTTAAGGTTCTTGAATAATATTGCTCTGCGGGTGGCATGCGTGTTGCCTACTTGCATTTGTTTAGCCTAAGATGGAACTACAGCCAATGAGCAGCAACCTTCATTAGGGCTGCGTTATCTATCAACATTCCATTATGGATGCTACATTAACAAAGTAAAAAGCGAGCTATTTATTATAGCCTGCCAGCTAGCAAGCCTGTAATTATTATGTACGCGCCAATATCTTCTCATCCCTACGTGCTCATTGAAGCGTGAAGTGCTGCGCGCTGCTAGTTTCTTATGAAAAAATATGGCATTTTCAGTGTATAAATCACCAAGTTGTGGGCAATCTAGCAGAGTTATTGGAAAATGAAAAAAATTGCGCTGGAGAAATATTTCAGGATTCTAAAAGTGCAATTTTTATTCAGATATCATCTTTTGCTGCTGAGATATTTTACTGGTATTGAAAAGTCCGCTTTTCTGGCAAAATTGGCCAAAATTGGGCAGTTTCTTGTCTATAACTTTGCAAAAAAAATGAAAATTGAAATTTCCAAAAAAGATGCACTTGGGAAAAAGAAGATCTACAACATAGTTTTTAAATTTTGACTCTATAGCACAATTAGGTGAGATTTTATTTTACTGGTACTGAATTCTTATATGATTACAATGCAAACCTCAGCAAGGCAGTTGCAGCTAAAAGGTTGCCCTTAACTATCATGTGAAAACTTCCAAAAACCCAAACAAAAATCTTCATAACTGTCAACCATTCATGGCTCGGTGCCTCGACTAGCTACAGTGCTATTGCGCCATAGGCCCTGTCATTTTGTTTATTTTTTCTCAATTAATCTTTTCCCGACTACGACAAAATAAAACAAACGATTTCCGGTCAAAAATTCAATATGGCCGGGTTGAAATTTCTCTGAGTTGCATTGCATTGTAAAAGCCACTCGTTGAAATTTGTGTACTGTGATGATGTAATGAATTTTAACGCTCTAGTAATTATATTGCGTCACTATTATAATAGACTTGGCGTAACTTTGTAAATACTGTTAAATGTTGTAATTATAGCTAAGCTCTTAGCGTAGTGAATAGCGTAATAATGGTGAATTGTCTTCCTATCTTTTATTGCTTTTTTTAAGTTACTGTAATAGTTTTTGGAGTTATGTTTGCCTGTCACTTCCTTTTATAGTAATCTGCAATAATTTATGTGAGCTGAAGTTTGGCCGAAGTGGGAACCCAGGGCGCGATTTCGGAAAGGGGTATGTCCGACTTCGAAAGGATGTGTTCGATTTCGGACAGATTCTTCCGAAGCCGGCAACCGGAACTCCGAAATCGGCAGCCGGAACTCTGAATCCGGCCAATTTTCAGACCCCCATAATGGCAGGAACTTTTTGCAGTGTATAAAGACGAGCATTTCTAGTATCAAATCAGTTTAACACTGGAGCTCGCAGAGGAAACCACTATATACATCAATAAAGGCTATTAGAATCAACATTTTACAAAGACTTTTATTCAACAATCACAAGTATTGGCATGCAGACTACTTGTCTATTTCATTAAACCCGCAAAATCACAACATTGGTGGCAGCGGTGGGATGAAATAGATAAGTACGACAGGCAGCCATACTAGAGAAAGGAATAAGGAAAAATGGAAGAAGAAGGAGAAGTAGAGATGGTGAGAGAAGAAAAAGAGGAGGATCGTCTCACCATGGAGACTCTCATAGCGGCCCTCCGGGAAGTCAGCAAGGCCGGGCAGCCAGCACCTGGAGACAGGTATCGCCTGAGGCCTCCAATTTTCGGAGGCGACGGGAACATCAAGCAATTCATCAGAGAGTTTGAAGAGGTAGCCACCCTCGCCGAATGGCCGGCACCGGTACGCCTTCTTCACCTCCGTACCTGCTTGACAGGACAAGCAAAGAGTTATGCTCTTGGGCCTGATGTCGGCCACATTTTTCAGGCCCTCAGGTCTCGTTTCGGGCTAACCGCCCGCACCGCCAGGGACAATCTGCGCACCATACGCAGAGATATGCCAATGCTATTGAGGCACTAGTACAGGTAGCCCATAGCAATGACACACCCGAAGCACAAAGAAGCGCTGTGTATGAGGCCTTCTTCCATACCATTAATTACCCTGGTTTACAGCGTTATTAGTTGGCAACAAAGGTCACCACCATAGAAGAAGCCCTGGCCTTGGGCAAGGCCTACTACCAAGTGGATGGACTTCAGTGCGTGGATTTCACCGCCTGTCAAGTTGAAGAACAACCAGAGGTCATTAAGCCGGACCAGCCAAACCCACAGACCGTGGCAGCGGCTACCGCTACTCCGTCACCTGACCAGATGACCATGTTGATGGACATGGTAAAAGGGCTACAGGCTTACATGAAGCGAATGCAACAAGAGCAGACTGATAGGCGGGCACCCAGACCTCGGAGTGAGCCAATCAGTACTTCACACCTCAAATGTTGGGATGCGGAGCCAGGGACATGTGCGGAGACAGTGCCCCCAGGAGAGGAGAGTGTTTTTAAACACCCGGGGCTCGCGATAATTTCCGCCAACCGTGGGCCCCAAGCTAACCCCATCCGGGAAGAGACAACCCAAGGAGCCTTTTCCAGGTCCGCCCATGCTACGTGGCAGACGCAGCAGAGACATCGGAGACCACAAGGTCTGCCCGACCCTCCAACCCAGCCACCTACTACCCGGATAGAACATCAAGATGCAGGATGGCAGGCACCTCGGAGATCTCGGAAACCGCAAGGTTTACCCGATCCTCCGGCCTGGCCACTCCTAAACCGGTTCGCGGGGTTGCCCGAAGAGGCTGTAGAGGAAGATTCAGTTTACTCGCAAGAGTATCAAAGCTACCCTCTCAGCCTCAGAAAACCCCCATTGTCTGTAAGAAGAAGGAGAGGCCCGCTGTAAAGACTGAAGAAGTGTCCCCCCCCCCAGAGACTGACCTACCCAGGAGCACCCAGCCGTATGGAAGCAGCTACTTTCTGCTCGGAAAAAAATTGGGTAAAGCTGCCACCTTCCTACTGGATACAGGGTGCACTACAAACCTGCTAAGTCGGCGCCTTTTCGACACCCTTGGTGCCCGAGAGCAGGCGAACCTCGAGCCGTATGAGGGAGCACACGGTACGTTGGCGGACGGATCGTGTATTCCCTTTTGCGGCATTATCACACTACCTGGACGAATATGTAATCAAGTAGTTCACGAGACATTCATTGTCAGTCACCTGAAGGAAGACGCCATTTTGGGAATGCCCTTTCTGGAGAAACACCAGTGTCACATGGATTTCCAGAAGTCGGCGGTGGTGATGGCTGGGAAGGAAATTGCCTGTGTGGACAATTTTGGTAAGCCCTTGGTGGGCGGAGTCCAGGTAGTGCAGGACTGCACGATTCCAGGGAGATCTCAGGCTACTCTCCGATGCAGGGTTAACTGCAAGGAGATCGCCGCACTGGGGGTGGTGGAGGGAACGCACGGAGCAATTCGACTGGCAAACAGCCTAAATTGGCTGGACTGTCGGAAAGAGCTCCTCGTGCAATGCATCAACCCTTTTGCGGAGTCGGCCCGATTGTTGGCTGGTGCACTGGTGGGGAAGTACCACTCCATCCAGGAGGCAGATGTGGGTCCGGTACTGGAAACAGTAACCGACACCCAGGGAAACCCCCTTCACATCTGTCGAGGAGCAGTCCCCGAGAACGTGGCTGACCTGTACAGTGGAGCGTATGGAAACTGTACGAGTAGTACTGAACGCCAAACACTGGCTCAACTACTCGCGGAGTACAGTGATGTCTTCAGTCGTGGCGATGAAGACATGGGGCTGACTAAGGTTATCTCCCACGAGATACCCCTGGCAGCCGGCACCACTCCCATCAGGCAGCCAATTCGACGTCTAGGCCCGGAGAAGGAGAAGGAGGTGAGCCGGCAAGTGCAAGATCTTCTCGACCGGGATCTGATTTAGCCTTCCCACAGTGCGTGGAGCTCTCCAGTAGTCCTGGTCAAAAAGGAGGATGGTAGCTGGAGGTTCTGTGTGAACTACCGCAGACTCAACAGCGTTACCATCCAGGACGCTTACCCTCTCCCACGGATAGATGAGTTTCTGGATGCCCTCGCGGGTAGCAAGTACTTCAGTACTCTGGATCTGCTTAGCGGGTACTGGCAAGTGCCCCTCAGTCCAGATGCTCAGGACAAGGCAGCATTCATTACTCGCGATGAGCTCTGGAATGGAAAGTACTTCCGTTCGGACTTACGTCCGCCCCGGCAACCTTCCAATGACTCATAGAGCAGGTCCTCAGTGGTCTACACTGGAAGACCCTCCTCATCTATCTGGATGACGTCATTGTCATCTCCCCAGACTTCTCGACTCATGTCAGTCGTCTGCGGGAGGTCTTTGACCGTCTCCGGGCAGCTGGACTGAAGTTGAAGCCCTACAAGTGCGCACTCCTACAGCAAGAAGTCACGTACCTGGCCCATGTGGTTGGCCGTGACGGGGTCGCTACCAATCCAGAGAAGGTACAGGCTGTGGAGGAGTGGGCCATTCCCCGTGACCTTTCTGAGTTGCGGGCATTCCTGGGCCTGGTAGGGTACTACAGGCAGTATGTACCCGGGTTTGCAGGGGTGGCTGAGCCTTTGAATCGGCTAACTGCCAAGTGGGTTCGGTGGCAGTGGACACAGAAGGAACAGCAGGCATTTGATCACCTCAAACAACGGCTAATGGAGGCGCCGATTCTGGCATATCCTTATCCAGCCAAAGAGTACATCCTGGACACCGACGCCAGCGACCACAGTGTGGGAGCTGTTCTGTCTCAGGTCCAGGTTGGAAGTGAGGTGGTTGTTGCTTATTATAGCAAGACTCTTGCGGTCGCCGAAAAGAACTACTGCACCACTAGGAAAGAGCTCCTAGCAGTAGTTTGGGCGGTCAAGCACTTTCGGCCGTATTTGTATGGGAGAACGATCAGATTACAAACGGACCATGCGTCTCTGATGTGGCTGTGCCAATGTGCTGAGCCCTCGAGTCAGGTGGCTCGCCGGCTAGAGATTCTTGCTGAGTTCTCCTACCGGATAAAGCACCGGGCTGGTAAGAAACACAGGAACGCTGAGGGCATGAGTCGCCGACCAGTAGAGAACTGCAAGCAATGCCTGCACATCGAGAAACGTGATGGGGGACTTGCTCGCCTTGATGTCGAGGCACAGTTGGAGGACGGCAACGTCTATCGTGGAGAGCACGGCCATCTTCGGCCTGAAACCCACTAAGACGACGTCCAGGCACTTCGTGCTAACCCCACGCTGTACCAGAACGTCAAGGAGCTGTGTCGGCTGCAGGACACGCTCCCTGGAACGATAGCTGACATCTTCCGGGCCAAGAAAGAAGGCCGACGGCCTTCAGAAGAACAGCAACGACAAGGGGATGCTGAGTTTCAGTTCTTCTGCCGCCGCTGGAATTCTCTCCAGATTTGTTCAGACGATCTCCTGACGATGACACTCGCAGCAGACAACTGACAACAGGAGGGGGATCGCGTCGTATGCCCACGCGCTTTCCGTCGAGAACTAATTTAGGATACCCATAAACAGGCCCATGCTGGAGCCAGTCGAGTCATCAGATGTCTGCAGATGCGATGGTATTGGCCCGGAACGACCAGGGATGTGCGACTAAGATTTCGGCAATGTGAAGTCTGTCAAGCCAGCAAACACGGGCGCCTCACCGAAACCACGGGCCGGCGCCGGCCGGCCCTGGCAGGTCGTAGCCGTAGACCTTGTAGAACCGATGCCAACAACAGACAGGGGGAATTCCTGGATTTTGGTCTTAACAGACTAATTTCACGCGGTGGGCAGACGCCCTGGCTATCCTCGATGCATCGGCACTCACAGTAGCTCAGGTCCTGGACCAAAACTGGTTCTGTTACTTCGGCCTACCGGAACAGATACACACTGACCAGGGCGCCCAATTTCAATCACAACTAATGAAGGACCTTTGCCAAGTATGGGGGTGAATCAGAGCCGGACCACCCCGTACCATCCTCAAGGAAACGGAGTGGTAGAAAGGAATAATCGGATGCTGGGTGACGCCCTCCGGAGTTTTTGTTGGGGAGGAGCCAAGAAGAGTGGGACATCATGTTACCACAAACCATGCGAGCCCACCGGAGTACCCCTCACTCTAGCACGCAGGCAACACCAAATCTGCTGATGTTGGGCCGCGAAACTAGGGTTCCGGAACATCTCACTTATCAAGTTCCGGCTCCCGAATTTCCCGTACACGAGTATGTGGGGAAGCTGGTCGAGACCATGAGGAGAGCATACGATGCCCTGCGGGAGAAGCAGTGGGCAGTAAGGACAGAAGATTCTGAGGAGCCCCCATTATACCGGGAAGGAGACTGGGTGTGGATGGTCAGCTACCGTAGGCGGCGCGGACAATTGGCTAAATTACAGCCTAAGTTCGTCGGCCCCAGTCATCGAGTTGTTCACCCAGTACGGGTAAAGACTCCAAGCCTTGGATGCAGAGTAGCCCTGAAAGTGCAGAACAACTCCAGGTACAGCAACTCGCAAACTAGCCCAGACACGTAGTAGACGGCCACCCACCTAGTGTTGACCCAAGTGGGCAACGGTGCCCTAGACCTACCGACGACCTTGACCTCATCCAGGGAAGTGACTTAAACGGAAGGATCCAGGCCTTATCCTGCCACCTCGATCAATGCACAAGGGAGCCTGATACGCCGAATCCGATAACTGAGACAAACAACTGCGAACCACCAGCATTCAACTCCCCGGACAGAGACCAAATTGTTTTTCTGTTATCGAAAAGGGAGATGCTTTTCGATGGGGGAGAATGTAATGGATTTTAACGCTCTAGTAATTTTATCTCGTCACCGTTAAATGTTGTAATTATAGCTAAGCTCCTTGCGTAGCTTTCTAATGCCTCAAATGTTGTAATTATAGCTAAGCTCTTAGCGTAGTGAATAGCATATTAATTGTGAATTGCCTTCCTATTTTTTATTGTTTTTTTAAGTTACTGTAATAGTTTTTGGAGTTATGTTTGCCTGCCATTTCTTTTTATAGTAGTCTGCAATAATTTATGTGAGCTGAGGTTTGGCCGAAGTCGGAACCCAGGGCGCGATTTCGGAAAGGGTTATGTCCGACTTCGGAAGGATGTGTCCGATTTCGGACAGATTCTTCCGAAGCCGGCAACTGGAACTCCGAAATCGGCAGCCGGAACTCCTAATTCGGCCGATTTTCGAACCCCCATAGTGGCAGGAACTTTTTGCAGTATATAAAGGCGAGCATTTCCAGTATCAAATCAGTCCAACACTGGAGCTCGCAGAGGAAACTACTATATATACATCAATAAAGGCTATTAGAATCAACATTTTACAAAGACTTTTATTCAACAATCACAAGTATTGGCATGCAGACTACTTGTCTATTTCATTAAACCCGCAAAATCATAACAATAACTTAATCGGCCAATTTTAGAATAGGAGTAATAACTCCTTGTAAACATCGCTATTTAGTTATTACTTTGGCAATTAGACAACGTACTTATACGGTTATAATTATATAGCCTACGCCCTCTCAATTATCGTTTTTATGCTTTCCGCTTCACTAATCCACGACGTTTACAAAGGGTATCAAATAGCTATTATGCGAGTAAAATTTCAATTTTAGAAAGTGAGCAACCGCATCAATATGATTTCAACAAGTTTCAGTTTGACTATAAAGGGGTACCCGGACAAGCATTATTAACTAAAACTCGGTACTTTTTTCAGCAGAGGTATAAACGCAACTTACCACTAAAAACCACAGTTACTTTATTATAAACAAAAACAGAAATAAAGTTGTTACTGCAAGAAACTATCTCACATTCTCACCTCTCTTTATCATTTCATGAACTGGAGGAAGGCAGCAACAATCGATCAACCTACGATCCCTCTAAACCTGATCATTCATCTGACAAGATAAACAAGCTTACATCTAATTGTTTAAAGCTTTTTTGCTGAACGACAACATCCCACTCATAAAAACCAGTCTCCAGTATCTGATTCAGCTGAATCAGAATCAGTTTCCCAATATAAACCTCCTCATGAACACCGAATACCCAAAAAACCTGATGATTATCTCCTCACAACATTCATCAACTATGCATATTCAGTGATTCTTGACTTACCCAAATCTTATGAGGGGGTTGTCACCTCCAGTAGCTCTGAAAACTGGAAAGCAGCCATGCAAAAGAAATGCAAAACGTTAGTTGAAAACAAAACCTGGGCTGTTACTCCTCTTCCTCCTAATCGCTCAGAAATCAAAGGATGCTAGGTCTTCAAGCTTAAACAAGGATTTGATTCCAACGAAATCAAATACAACATATGTAGCCTGTGGTTACTCCCAGAAACCTTATATCGATTACGACTATACACATACTCTTCTATCACAAATTTCACATCTACTCGCACCATCTTTCAGCTCGCAGCCAAAGAGGGTCACCATTTACACTAAAATTTTAGATGTCGAAAAAGCCTATCTCGATACTCCTATTGATAAAGAAATATATTTTAGCAACCCCTGAGTTACAAGCAAATCAGTCCTTTCAATACTCACCTTACATTCTTTCTAAACAAGTCACTCTATGGTCTTAAACAAATTGGTCATAATATGCACATCTCTCACCAACTTTCTCAAATCAAATGATTTCGCAGCTAATGATATCATTCTCTTTTGAGTGGATGATATCATTTTCGCCTGCCGTGAGCACCCTTTTCTTGCCAAATACAAATAACTCCCAAACATAAAATTTAGTATAAATGATAGAGGCAAACTACAATGGTTTTTAGGAATGGACTTCCAACGCACTCAAAGTGGTGGATACCGTATGAGCTAAACTCGATATGCAAATTCAATTCTCTCAAAATTTAGCATGTCTACTGCAACAAAGCATCTATTTCTACCAATGTAAGCACCCTCTTACAAGCCTAAACTGACAAGGAGCACCAGAATTTTCTCTCCTCTGGATTCCTGTGCCGACAAGCAATTGGCAGTTTAATATATTTTGTCATAGCCACCAAAACATATATTGGCTGGATAGTTTTCAAGTTATCTCGGTTTCTTGATAAACCTGCACCATCTCATGTTGATGCAGTTAGGCATTTATTTGGCATCTTCCAAGATAGCAAAAATTAGGTCTTTATATGCGAACCATACATCAATGGGACACTCTCGCTCTACACTGACTTCAGCTGGGCTGGTGATCTCACAGACCGTCATTCATAATCCGGTTACGTTGCTATCTTTGAATCAGCCCCAATCAGCCCTGCTATCTTTGAAGCAGAATAATGTCCCTCACTAATGGTGTTAAAGAAGTTCTTTAGCTAGATCGTTTTCTCACATATATAAGACAAGAACTGAGCAATGTTACACCAATTTATTGCGGTAATTAGGGAGCCATTCCTATCCCTCTAATAATGCTAGTTAACACAGCCGCCTGAAACGCGTTGATGCTAAATACCACTTTGTCAAAGATCAGATATAAGTTGTATATTTACATGTATCTACAACTGACAATCCTGGTGACAGTATGACTAAACCATTAGCATTTTGTAAACATGTCGACATGCTCCACTGCATATTGCAAATTGAAGTAGCCTGTTGAATAACAATCTACAAATAGACTTTACAATCATTTTGTTCAAAAATCTAGAGTTGCCTTTACTTGCAATTGATTTTCACTGCATTATATTCATTTTTTTTATTATTCACTTTCTTTTCTGTAATTTTAACATGGTGGTTAGAATAAAACAATATATTACTTCTACGCATAAATAATCATATTCTGATTTCATAGTATTACATAATCTAAACTACATAATCACAGGAGAGTATTTATTATTCATCTTTTATTAATAGGTTTGCCAAGCTCCAGTCAGTGTTGACAATGCATGGCATCCTTAATGCTAGTGTCTTGCTTGTCTAGCCATAAGACTTTTAGCGTTGTTAGCTGAGCTATTATTAATTACACGCAAATTACCAGAAAATAGTAAATAAAATTACCTTAAAGTTCAAATACTTCATTGTTGGCAGACTACCAACATTCAGAATCATGCAACCAACTCATGTCACAAAAAAGTCAATGCTACAACTCTATACAAAATTTATTTTGATATTCATCATCAGTGTTTTTTTTTTTAGAATAATGTATAAAATCTATCTTGCTCATGTTACCTAATTTAGCAGACACCTGAAATCTCTAGTTTTGGCTGTTATTATCATAGATTTTATCTGAATTACAGTTTAAAAACGTCTATGTAATGTTATGGTGTTCCAAAAATCAAACAAAAAGCAGTTTTATGTGGATGCTATGCAATTTATTTGATTTTATTGGTATTTGTAGTAAAAAAGAAAACAAAAAAAAAGAATGCAATTTAACAAAATATTTACTAGCGGTGTTGACTATATTTATTAGTAATACAATTGAAAGTGCATACAAGTAAATATTTTATTTATTAACATTAGGAACAAAAGTGACTATATCTGAACTTAAGCAACAGAAAATTATTTCTACAATTGAACTAAAAATTTTTCTCAGCATCTGCCAGTGCTATTAATAGTGTTAAGTAAATATAACAACTGGTAGGTATAAACAGGATCATATAGT
This sequence comes from Bugula neritina, assembly GCA_964035545.1. Lineage (NCBI taxonomy): Eukaryota > Metazoa > Bryozoa > Gymnolaemata > Cheilostomatida > Bugulidae > Bugula > Bugula neritina. The sequence goes on from OZ037770.1 coordinate 6,522,532, forward strand.
AATCGTCACATAGACTTGGTGGCGCACCATATGTATTACCATTAAAAATGAGCTTGTGATGTTGGAGGTAAGGGACGACCAGCAAAATTATGTTGGTAAGAATATGCTGTCGAAAATCTGGACTCAGTTTGTGGCAGTTTGATAACTTTAGCAGCAAATTTCTTTTGTCCTTGCTTTTTTCTATAGTTAACACAAATGTGTAATGTGAAAAAAATTTACAATTTATTTTGTCAATTTCATTACAATATACTACTGTATTATAATTATTTCATTTGATTATAGCTTTTGCGACACAAACTATTATGTTTGATCTGATTCATAATTCAGTTTATTCATAAAAATACTTTAATACTCCATTTTCATTAGTAGTTTTGTATGCACTTTGTTATGCAATTTATATGAAAATAATCTATTTTTAAGTGTTCCATCACTGTGCTTTAAATTTTAAAATACAAGCAATAGATAGCTTATATAAAAAGAGGTTTTTTAAATCAGATTGCTTATTATCTAACGACTGTGCCTATAAATGATTCGATCTAAGAGTCAAATAGAAATAGCAGCAATTACCAAGTATTTACATAAAAGAACAAACACTGTTTGACAGATGAAATTTAGTGATTTAAATTACTACATTTCCATTATTTAATTATGCAAATGGACTTTTTCATTTACCCATGAAAATATAGTTGCATCAAAGCAAAGCTGCAGCCTCATATGCCATCAAACAGCTCATTTGATAAAGTTGTTTTTGCATTATGCAAATGTTAAAAATGGCTCCTTGAATTACATACACTATATGAAATGAAAATTTTTGTGACAGAGGCAAAAATCAGCGATTGTGGCGGCTAGTTACAGTAAATTACAGTAAAGAATATTTATAACTTACAATCTATGCTAAATTGTAGTTTGGCTCATAACAATTTAAATTATTTTATTTATCTAAGCTCATATTATTTAAAATAATTCCCAATCAGTTTAAATTTATAAAACATTTCTGTATGCCAAATTAAAGCATTCCCAAGCGATTTTTATTTTTAAAATTCAAAATACTTATAGGCTTTAATTTACCATTTGAAAAATACTTTATGCTCTTTATTGATTTGTGCTTTTTTAATTTAAAATAAATCGTATTTCTAATTTTGATATATAATGAAGTTAATTTAGAAGAAAATTGGAGTTGAAGCAGCAATTATACTGTCATTTTGAATGAACACTGACTCAAACTTGGCCATGTTATTTTCAATTTTTTTTAACTGACAATTGCAAAGAGAGTAAAACTCCGTAAAAATAAAACTTGTAAAGGCATCCATAGAGAAGCAGTAATTATCAAGTTTGAACGGTGTGTTCAAAAACTATTATTAATTTGACCATATTCAAAAAATAGAAAAACACTTTAGAAAAATATCATTCTAAGATAAATAAAGAACTAACCCAACTAGCCAGGCGGCGGTGGAGACCAGCACAATCAGCAGAGTAACAATTATGATAACTGTAGAGATTGCCCAATACAACAGCGGCTCTAGAAAATCAGTCAATAAGAAGACTTTAGCTTCAACATAAACAATTGTAACAATGATTTACTTTAAACCCAAACATTACTAATTCTTAAGTGTGTGCCCCTTGTTTAACTTAATTTTTGAATCTCAAAAAACCCACTGCTTTGAGAACTTCAATTTTGAAAGTTCATTAGCATTTACTTTCGGGCTAGCAACTTTTAACACATAATCTTCATAGATTCTCTACCATTAGCCTTACTATAACATTGAGCTTTTAGAACATTTTTATACGTAAATGCAATAATGTAAAAACAATAACTACATAACTACATAAATATATGGAATTATGAGAATTGCATGTATAATTCTGACCACTTTCAACTTCAGCTATGACTTCAGAAACAGCTTCCTGTTTGAAAATCGCTGAGTGACTAAGTCTATCAGCGATTCCAGCTCTCAAAGTTGCACTAAAAGCTGCAGGTAATTCAGTTGTATTTGAAAGTGAGTATTTAAAAGTAGACCCTTGATTTGAATTTGGCACTCTGATGTCAGCCAGACATTTGTTTGACTTTGAACAGATTGTGAGAATAAAATATCTTTGAACCTGCAAATATAACTTGGTAAAAGAACATTTTTGTCTACCATATGATTTGTACAGCCCAGTCAACATGTTTATTATGTTATTGCTTATGTAATTTAATGATTAAATTATTTGCTTGCTCCTTGACTATAATTGAAATGTTTCCACAATGTATTCATTTTAATTTTTAGTTGTTATTTATAAATAGTGAAAAAAACCAACAGAAAATTGCCCAAAAACGACCATTGTTTTGGTTTTAAACAGCATTCTCATGTGTATAATGACCTCAGATGTGTGATAAATCTTTAATCACAATAAATATTTTAATTTGAAAGAAATATTATTATTAAACATAATATAATATGACATTATTTAGTAAACCACTTACGCTGTTAGGTTTGACACTCCAATAAAAGCTAGTTGTTGACGGATCTATTATGTACTTTGCTTTGATGGGTTGTGCTGGTGCTAAAAACAGCATAATATTTTTAAAAACTATTTTTATAGGCCGGTGCACTCAAACACACACACGCACACAGAGGCATATGCGCATGATGAATACAGTCATCATTGCAATTATGAGCCAAGCAAAGTTAATGTTTTTGTGTTAGTAATTCAAATTTTGCCTCGTATTTGTGAGGTGATGTAAGCTAAGATAATGGCATTTTTATGCAGGAACCTTGAAAAAAACATGCAATTTCAGTTGTTTAGTGTGTGTAGTTTTAAGTCAATATAATCACTTGAAAAAGAAAAATGGTATATCCAAGTAAAATAACTACTAATTTTGTTTAAAAGTGCAATATAATTTGATTTTTTAAGCAAAACTTTCAACTATATGTTGCTTGCCTTTAAAAATTTCCTTGAAATCATTGTAGGTGCATATATAATATATTATTTCAATGGTCATGACCATTTTTTTTTAGTTTAGACAAAACAGCAACTAGTTTACTTTTTAGCCCAACACCAATACAAAAAACGCAGTGAAAATGCTTATAAGTGTTTGTAAAACTCTTAGACAACGTGACAAATTAAGTAAGTCAATAAACAGTTGTTTTTCAGATACAGGAAATACAATTGTGCGCAGCAAAAGCTACTATTCTGGGAAAGACCAAATACAGGTAAATACTTAACTAAAACGTCAATAGTTGCCTCTCTATTACTAAGCACTTTTACAAACCAGGTTAGATAAAAACAGTATTACAAGTTTAGATCTTACCAGAATGGAAAACCGAAGTAAAATTATTCAATGACAAAACTTTCATTCCTTTAAATAAAACTGACGTCCATGATTCGAAGGAGTAAATTTTTCCGTAAGTAAACATTTTAAGTTTCCATACATTATGAGCTGCCTAAAACATTACAAAAAATTAATTCACTGCATGTTTCATAAAAAAATGAATTTGAAGAATAAATTAAATCTTTAGGTTGAACTGTCTTGGAACATTTTTTTTGCTTGATCCCTTTACAGTAATAAAATCCTAACTCAATACTGACTCTTCAAAATGCAAAAAATTCAAGAGTTTATGACCTCCAGGCGTATTAAAATGAAATGCCAATACATAGATGCTTTATGCTGTTGCTTTTCTCATTTTGATGAGCAATATTTTAAAGAAGCTATCAGAATATTTTATTTTAAATATAGCCAGATCAGAAGGTATAAAACAAAATTATTTAAGTCTATTTTGAAAATTGCTTTTTTCCCTGTTTACAGATCAATTATGTCAGTTACCTTGTAGAGAATTTCCTAAGTTATAAATAATTATATGGCCTAAAGTTTTTTATTCCTTGGCAATTACCAATCAAATTTTCAAAAAAAAACACTGAAAAAAGTTGTCAAACTTTCAGTTTTCTCTTGAAGATCTAAGCAAATTGTCTAAAACATTGCATGATTGTCAAGTAAATAGTGACAGTTGAAGTGAGTAGAATTTGTTTATTTTTTTGTTTGTGTATTTCTGTGTTTATGTGTCTGTATATATGTTAGCGTATTTCTGTGTTTGTGTGTTTGTGCTTCTGTGCTTGTGTGTAAGTGTTGATGTGTTTTAATGTGTTTGCGCCTGTTTGATTATGCGTTGGTTTATGTATTTCTTTGTGTCTTTGTCTGTGTGGTGGTCTATGTATTTCTCTAGGTGCTTTCTTTGTGTTTTTTAGACTGTTTGTGTATTTGTAGCTGATAAACATAACTGACAACATTTAGTTGCACCTTTTCTAATAGGATTGGCTCAGAAGTATCTGTATAGCCATGGAGATGAAGTTCATCAAAATTATTTTTTTCTGGTGATGGCAGAATAGCCTCTACTTGCAGTTTTTCTTCTTTTATAGTAATCTTGATATCTGTTGGTGGAAGAGGATCTGACAAAATAAAAATATTTTTACGTTTGCCATTTCTTTATTTTAAATTCTATCATTGAACAAGAGGTTTAAGAAAAACTCATGCAAGTTTTTAGTCACTATCCCTGTGAGAAACCCCTAGTGGAAAGGGTTTTTGTTAAAGCAGGCTAAGGACTTGTTTAGGTGAGGCACAGGAGCGATTAGGCTGAATGCTTTTCTTAGCACCACCAATGGCCTTTGTATGGGCTCGAACTCATGACCTCGTGTTAACTAAGCAAAGGCTCTAGCTCCTAGACCACGGCTGCCCCTTAAAGAACACACTGTTCAAGTTTCATTGAATTTTAAAGCAAAATTTACTAATATAAATAAATTGTAATTTGCAAATAAGTTCTTTTTTCCAGACATCAAAAGCTTTCAAAAAAACTATTTATGGCGTACAGAACTGAGTTCAATAAGAGGTAACTTTTGTTATGAATAAAAGTCTTTAGAAGATAAATATGTGAAAAGATTTACTCACTCAGTATCAGATCATACACAGGGCTTGTACTCCTACTCTTAGTTTGTTCTATTGTCAATGTGTATGAAAGTTGGTAAGCTTTGCCAAACTTCACATTTGATATTTCGGTCTAAAATATGCACACAGAATAATAAATAGTTGAAGTCAGCTTACCGTTTTACAGTCTATAAACATATGTAACCATATGTAACAAAACCCCCTCACAATTATTTTAATTTCAGCATATTTATGAACTGAGTATTATACGAAAAAACAATTTAGATAAAATGTAAATCATTTATGCTTTTTATTGAGCTTGTTATCTACATTATCGAGTTTACAATTTCAATAGGTTTACTCCAGTAAAGCAATGCTATTAGAGCTTTGCTATTTTTTTGTGTTGCTGAGCTAATCGTGTATCTTTTTGTGTCAAAGCTCACATGTTTATTTTGATAACAGCAACTGTGTCCAGTAGAAACAAGCTTTAATAGATAGTACAAAATACTCACCTCTGTTGGGCTGGTATGAGAAGAAACCTCGAAAGCTTTGGGGACAATATTAAGTTTGAGAGTAAGGTGTTTATTAGGGGCGAATTCTTCTCTTTTAACTTTTATTATTGGTTCATTAGCGCTAGTTCTTTCCATGCTGGCATTTATGATCAAAGGAGCTTCACCATCTACACCAAAAGTCTCAAAATACAATACATCAATTTGTGTATATGTCAGGCTAGCTGATATTTTATGTGGTCATGTAAAACATACCAGATTGTATGTAACAGTTTTGTTGTAGCATTTATGTAAACTTCATCCATTAGCTTTTGTTATATACAACTGCATTGAGGTCAAGAGTAGTGATGGTATATTAGGCATTTGTTTATATTGTTTACCTTTCATGGTCAAGAACGTATAGGTAGTGAACCTAATTGCTCATAACGTATATATAGGCTGCTGTCTAAAGTTATTAACTATATGTTATGAGCTTTTAAATATAACTTGGTTTGGCATTCTGGTTTAGATTATTGAAGCATTATATAGGTAAAAAGTATAGGGAGCAGCCGTGGTCTAGGGGTTAGAGCGTTGCTTTGTGAACATGAAGTTGTGGGTTCAAACCCGACAAAGGCCATTGGTGATGTTAGAAAGAGCATCCAGTCATAATTGCTCCTGTGCCTCATTTGAACAAGTCCTTAGCCCGTTCTAATAAAAACCTTTTCCAACAGGAGTTTCTCACAGGGATAGCGACTATAAACTTGCATGAGTTTTTTTTATATAGGTAAAAAGTATGGCTTAAGCCTGAGATCCTGGCAGTCTGCTTTCACATGACATGCTACAAGGTATGAATGTTCTGAGATAGGAAATTGTATATATGATCATGTCTGGAGGACCCGAAAAGAGGTGATGGTTATATGACAGCGAAAAAATAAAACAGTTTTATGAATAATCTAGTGAAAAAAAGGAAAGATTGTGAAAAGTGGTAATTTGAAAAATTTTCTTGAAGCTCAACTAGAGCAAATAGGGAAACCGTGAAAAACATTTTTGTATTTGAAGCTTATAAAATATTTAGTTCTGAGAAATAAAGAATATACATTTCAATGCTATATTAAGTATTTTGTGACAACTGATGCTAAATAATTTAAAAAGTTGATGTTCTAATTGTTAACAAATAACTAGTAGGTAATCAACTTACAGTTAGATGTATGTACTCTCCTTTTTGCAGTAGAAACTGATTTAAAATTTAAATGTCAAAGTTTCTGAGAATTGTTGGTTTTTAAAAAAAAACATTATTAAAGAATAAGTTACCGATGACTACTGGTGTACTTGTTTTTCTAGATGAAAACCAGTATGAGAAAGGGCCCTCTTTTTCGTGTGTTGAAAACAACTCGCAGGTTAGAACCTCTCTTTTAAGACTGGGTGTAGCAGCGTTGTTATAGTTAATTAGGAAGCTTCGATTGAGAATTTTCTCTGTAGGAAAAGTGGATTATTTTTTTAAAACAAAGTTGTGAATGCAAATGAATTACGTGAAATACACCTGTAAATATACACTTTAAACATTACACCTTTTATCATATTTTTTTAATTTTTGAACAAATTCCCTTCAATTTGCTTCCAACTTTTGAAAAAAATCATTTTACACTCAATTTTCATAATTTGTAGGCACTTTATGTACATGTGCTATTTATAGATCCAATTATGCATTAATATGGTGCTGCGAAAAAATTTTTTCCAGATCATCACTATACACAGCTATTCTGGTTATGAAACCAATTATTTATATGTAACGCAGCTGTTTTTTATGTAATGAACATTTTTATACTCCCAATAAATTAGGCTGGCATATCTCTTTTGTGAATAGTTTTGCATGTAAAAAGTAACCAACACTGTTTCTTAAAAGCTTCATTTCAAAAAACCCAACGGTAATAAAAATTTTAATTTTATGTTAATATACAAAATAATTCTGTTTTATGGTACAGCTAGAACAATTACAAAATTAAAGTTAATAGCTTTAATGTACTCAAACGAGTCCTAATCACAATAATATAATAAAAAAAAATTATTAGTAACGTGAGAGGATGTTAGCATTCTCTACTGATGAAGTTATTTTGTATATTGTCACGTGCTGCTATTACTAGCTCTAGTTTTGTTTTTCTTTCTATGCCAAGTCACTGTGTTGGGATAATAAATTTGAAAATTACAGGAAGATTCTCAAGAAACAAATGACAAAGTAAAAAAAAACTTAATTTTATTTTCAGTCATCATATTACTTATTTTGAGTTGTGAATGCTCACAAAAAACCATGATTATTTGCAAACCCAAAATAGCTAAATAATGAGGAAAACTCAAAAGGAAAGAAACAAAAAATTTTAAGTGACTTGATTGTTTACATGTATTTATTGGTATTACAATAGTTATGGAAAAATTCCCACATGGCGAATACTATGTAACAGTAATTAGTAGTCAGACTACAAAAACAACAATCTTCAATTGTTAATGATGGTAAACTCAGATGAAGGCTTCAGCTTACTAGGTGTAGAATTGGGTGACAGTTTTGAACTATCACAACAGGGTCTATTTGCTGTAGACATTGACAATGAAGTTACAAATGTAGCGCACAATGTTGATACCAAAATCAAAGTTCCCAAAGCAAAGTATCCTGATGTCTTTAAACCAGGAATGCGACATTGTAAAACATTCAAATTGTACCATGGGAATGCATATAACATTTAAATTTTGCTGGCCCTTTTAGGAAAATAATGTGGCTGATCTATATTGATGCTATTTTTAGAATTTCCATATATTAGAGGCATGGAAATAGGACGGACAACTTCTCGCCAAGCAGTACAAGTATTGAAGAATATCTTTGCTATAGAAGGTTTACCTGCTATTATAGTTACAAACAAAGACCCACATTTTTTCAGCCAATAATTTACTCATTCCTGCAACAGCTTTTACATCGACCATGTCACTTCACCTCCATACCGCCCCTCATCAAATGGTCAAGCTGAATGATTTGTCAGAACTTTTAAAAGCTCCGTAGACAAAGATCTTGAGGAAGGAGCATCTCTAAACAAGAGTATCAGATTCACATCAACGTTATACAGAATCACTCTACATCTTGCTTTGGATTGGAAAACACCTACAAAAGTTATGTATGGCCACCAACTCAACGGTTTACAATACCTTCTCTGACCTACCGATCACCAACACGCTAAACATGACAAGCCGCTAACAACATAGCTCATTATTGACTCACTAGTCTATGCTGGCAACCACAGTATTGATCCAAAGTGGATTCTAGGAAATACTATATCAAAACCAGGAGATGCTATCCACATAGTACAAACAGACAGTGGTAACTGGAAGAGGCATGCTAATCGACTTCAACTTTGCTTGCCGTCTGCTAAACACATCAGTGGTACCCAAAACATACCAAGGTGATAATATTATTATCCATCATCCTAAACAGTGCTGTCCAGCTAGAGAGTGCAGACAGCCAAATTGGTACAAGCCATAACTCTAAAAACTAAATTTGTGAGGAAGGAGTCCCACAGTATGTATTGAACAAGCCTTGTCAATACACTGCATATAGACATAATACTATGACATACCACATTTTATGTATTGGGTTACTACTTATTCTAATATATCTGTTTAAATTTTATTATACAACTTTTTGCCACATACCAATATACAAGCCACTTATTCTGTTTATCTACATGTATTTTTATGTCATGCAGTTACTCGTTAGCTTTATTACAATACAGTCATATATTGTATTCTACAGACAATCTTATGTATACTTACTGCTTACTCTTGTTTAACAAAATAGCAAAAATACGACAAACACAAAAAATTGCAGGTCCCTTTCTTGAAGCTACAGAATGCTTGTTTGTGAGCAACATCCTTAATCTAAGGATTGTTTTGATGAAGGAGCTCAAAGAAGCAAGGAAGCCAGGAAGTGCTGAGTTCACCTAATTTCCTTCCACAAATTGCTAAGCTGATTATAGTGAATCTAATTAAACTTTAAGCTTCCTTCACAAGTTGGAAGGACAAAGCCTTAAATGCACTGAATTGCTTTGGTGTTAGCACAAGTGCCAGGAAAAGATATCGAATAATCAGAAATTCAAAGCTGCCGTTGCAAAACCTAAATTTTTCAATGTCTAAGGTCATACAATATCAACCATCTCACGCAAAACAGTACGGGCATGACTATAATATTCTTTGGGGAATTAAACCTAAATACAAACATTTTCCAAGTGACACATCATGTCATCCACACTTTCCTATATATTTGAAACAACTTTTCAATACAGTTCTGGACTAGATAGCGACCCAAAAAGTAAATTATTAAGAGTAAACTATAGCAACTGAAAGCAAGAGTGTAGTGAGCATTTTTGCTTTGAGAGAGAAAGGAATCTGATGAAATCCGGACTTGACTTCAATACTTTCAACAAGTTACAATTGCAAAGCTTGGCAATATTTGAGTCAACATGAGCTGCATAGAGTGCACTTCTCTATAAACAACAATGTTCAACTCAGTGTAATCAACACAGATTTTAACTTTTCAATGGGCCTTGGAAAATCTGACCATGGGAGCACATCAACCATGTTACTTAACTCTTGCCTAACACTAGATAAAAAGGGATAGAAGATTGATAGCGAGGCTTTAATAGCAGATGGTTCACACTTAGAGCACAACTCTCTACTTGCGATATATAATTCACTTCATCTAGATCACTAAATGTGTTGAAAATTATTTATAGAATACAAAGATGTCAGCAACTCTAGTCGCATAATCTGCATTGCACATACATAAAATTAACTGTAGCTTAAGACAGGATATTTACGACAAGGATAGCTTTTGTTTGGTTTACAACATATATATAGTTTTAGTGTTATTAACATTGTTGACAGAAAGTTTAGCATTAAACCATCCTACCACTGATATTTCAGTGAGACCTGCTTTTGTCAATTTACTCAAACTGCCTAGCCATATTTGTAGCAACTTCTTCAGGTAAGTCTTTGATTTTAATTATCCGCATCTAATGACTACAGCTTGTATCTGTGATTCTCACCTCAATTCTATCTCATAGTTTCACAAATATTTTTGAGAAATTACATCGATCTGCTATGTCATTTAGTGACTGAACAAGCTTTTAGGTCAGGTCTGGTTGATCACCAACCTGCTACTGGTAACCATGTAATTCAGCACTACCTGTTGCATGGGTCAAGCCGTCGGCGACTAAACCGACAACTCCTCTTTTAGAGGGACCTAGAGGAACTAAAAACAATATCTAGCAGGAAGCATCTTGTTAAAGCATGACATTGCATAAATCTAAAAGATGTAATGGCTTTTTCATGTTAGCTTCAGCGCTTATTTTGTTTATTTATATACAGCTATATCAGCTTTTCTGTGCAAGTTAATATACAAGGTGGTAACACTTCTATTGTTTTCATTGTAAATTATTTTATGATCAATACACCTGTTTGAAACACAACACATCTTGCGCCCAAGGAATCTCGACAGCAATACCATCAGCTGGTAAAGCAGATGAGTCTCCTACAGATCAACGTCTGTCCATTGCAACTCATTATATCCCTAATTGTCGAGATTTCCTTGCCATTGGATCAGGGTATGACAAGCCAGCCAGTGGCTCTTTGTCGTGCATCATGAAAGCCACTTTAATCCACGTACAGCATTCTGCCTGCAGACACTTACAAAGCCCTATGGCGATTAGAAGGTGGCGACGGGGACAGGGTAGTGAAGCCTGGAACACAGAATAGTTAAGGGCATCCTCACTAAGAATATCATAAATTTCTCTCAAAGTGTATGTTTAGGTTCTTGAATAATATTGCTCTGCGGGTGGCATGCTTGTTGCCTACTTGCAACTGTTTAACCTAAGAATAAACTACAACCGATAAGCAGTAACCTTCATTAGGGCTGTGTTATTTATCAACATTCCATTATGGGTGCTACATAAAAAAAATACAAAGCAAGCTATTCATTATAGCCTGCCAGCTAGCCAGTCTGTAATTACTATGTACGCGCCATTATCTTCTCATCTCTACATGCTCATTGAAGCGTGAAGTGTTGAACGCTGCTAATTACCCATGCTAATCACGTATTTGTGGGCAATCTATAAGAGTTATAGGAAAAAGAAAAAAAGGCACCCTGCAGAAATATCTCAGAATTCCAGCAGTGCAATTTTTATTCAGATATCATGCTTTGCTGCTGAGATATTCCACTGGTACTGAAAAGTCAGCTTTTCAGGCAAAATTGGCCAAAATTTGGCAGTTTTTTGGCTATAACTTTGCAAAAGAAATGACAATTGAAATTTTCAAAAGTTACCCTGGAGAAAAAAAAATATCTACAGCATAGTTTTTAAATTTTGATTCTAGCACAATTAGGTGAGATTTTATTTTACTAGTTCTGAATTCTTATATGATTACAATGCAAACCTCAGCAAGGCAGTTGCAGCTAAAGGTTGCCTTTAACTATCCTGTGAAGTCCTCAGCTCCCAACTAGCACGTAGGTGGTGAACGTTTATCGGTCGCTCATCTCTTGGATTGGACAGGAGAGATGGTCGGTAGTGGCTTTCACGACTGAGCAACCCTTTTTAGAGACTGCACTGCTCATCTCAACCCGAGGAAGGGACTAGAAAATGTGTCCCAAACATGGTCTGTTTAACCTCAACCTGGCTGGAATACCGCATCCAGATTGTTCAACTTCATGCGGTAGAAAGCAATATATGACATTTTGGCAACATGAAACGCTCTAACACTTGTGGACAATAAGAGCGGTGACAGACCTGAGAGTTGTACTGCATTTGTGGCGCGTGAACTCAGAAGACTGAATATTAATATTGCTGCACTTCGAGAGACTAGACTCGCAGATGAGGGTCAGTTAACTGAGGTGGGTGGCGGCTATACATTCTATTGGAAACGAAAGAAGGCAGATGACCACAGGCTGCATGGAGTGCGTTTTGCTGTCAATAATAAACTGGTAAAGCACATGGATCATCTTCCTGTTGGAATCTCGGATCGACTAATGACACTGCATATAAAAATTAGAAATAACAGGAAAGCTACCCTGGTCAGCGCATATGCTTCAATGCTTTTGGCTGACCAGGCTGACAAGGAGCTAATCTATTTAGCTCTTGATTACGCAGTGTCACAGATCCCGATTGCTGACAAGGTTGTTATACTGGAAGACTTCAATGCAAGAGTTGGTACTGACAGTGAGACTTGGAAATGGGTTATCAGCAAATACGGTAATGGTGATGTGAATGCAAATGGTCTGATGCTTCTCAGCAAATGTGCAGAACTTAGACTTGTAATCACCAACATCATGTTCAGACAGAATAATAGGCGTAAAACTCCCTAGAGACACCCATGTTATGGTCACTGGCACCTAATTGACTACATAATCACCAGATGCAGAGACTTGGCTGATGGGAAGATTATGGAAGCTATCGATTCATCAGACAGCTGCTGGACAGACCACAGACTTGTGAAAGCATTGTTGAGCTTCTTGATTTACTCACATACTGCTAAATAAAACACACACCATGACCACAGTTTAATATCAGACGCCTGCAACAACCGGCAGTGAGACAAAACCTTGAGACCAAGATTACCAAAAAACTGAGTGACCTACCCGAGGACCCAAATGTTGACACTAAATGGACCTGCCTGAAGAGCTGTATCACTGAGACTTGTAAAGCTGTGCTAGGTAACTCAAAGAGACTCCACCCGGACTGGTTCGATGAAAATGATTATGTAATTGAGCAACTACTGGCTTGGAAGCGAGTAAAATTTTCAACATGGCAAGTTGACTTCAGGAATAAAGATAAAAAGGAGGCATATCATGCATTGAAAACAGATGTGCAAAAACGTATCCGAAAGATGCAAAATGACTGGTGGACTAAAAAAGCAATAGAACTGCAGAACTTAGCTGATCAAAACAAAACCAGAGAGTTTTTTGCAGAAACCAGGAAGCTGTATAGACCAACGTCTCAAGGATCAGCTTCTGTCAAGGACAAGGACGGTGTACTTTACAAGGATAAGGATGATATTAGGCAATGTTGGAATGAACGTTTTTTGTGCCTCTTGAACTAGACTTTTACGGTTCACGACACACGGCTGTGTTATAGCTCCAACGCTGTTCTCTATCCACTTGTTTGCTGTGCTGTACCTTGTGAAACAAAAACTTCCTACAGTCATCAGACTAAACTATTGTATTGGAGACCTGTTTAACCTGCAAAGACTGCGCGCAAAGGCACTAACATCAGAGACATCAGTTCATGAGTTGCAGTATGCTGATGACAATGCTCTAGTAGCGGATTCTAAAGAACATCTTCAAGCTGCTATGACTGCATTCGAAAAGGCTTATAACTCTCTCTGACTGAAGCTAAATGCAAAGAAGACACAAGTTATCTGCCAACCAAAACCAGGAAAAATTGTTGACCCTCCCACTGCTGTTGCTAGGGGTGAAACATTGTGCCCTGTTAATGATTTTGTGTACTTAGGAAGCAACCTGTCATCAAAGGCGGATCTGGGGAGAGAGATAGACAAACAGCTTTGCGCTGCTAATATTGCTTACAGCAAGCTGAGGCAGAGAGTCTTTGACAACTCTAACCTGCAGGTAGCCACAAAGCAGAAAGTGTACAAAGCTGTAATCATACCAACATGTATGCATCTGAGACATGGGCTACCTACAGTACTGACATAAAAAAAGCTAGAAAATTATCACATGGGAAAATTGCGAAGAATACTGGACATCAACAGGACTGACAAGCGCACTAATAACAGCGTATACCAACAAGCAAAGATTCCAAGCCTTGAAAGCCTCATCGTCAAGAGCAGACTTCCTTGGTCGGGAAATGTAATGAGAATGAAAGGACACAAACTTCCAAAACAGATCTTTTATTGAGAGCTACAAACAGGTGAAAGATTGCAAGGAGGACAGAGGAAGCGCTTTAGAGACTGTCTCAAAAACAGTATGAACTGCTCTCACATCAGAACACACACCTGGGAAGGGAATGCCGCAAGGAGGACCAGATAAAGATCTATGGTTCATGAAGGCATGCAAATCTTTGAAGAAGAAAGAATGCGACACAGAGACGAAATTAGACCTGGCCGCAAAAAGGCTTAGCTCAACAGACACACCAAGTGTAACGTTTTGAATGTGTGCTGCATGCAATAGAGTTGTTTATTATTACTGCATGAATTAGATGTCGTTTAGCAACTGTATGATGTCATATTCTGTATGTATATATATATATATATATATATATATATATATATATATATATATATATATATATATATATATATATATATATATATATATATATATATATATATATATATATATATATATATATATATATATATATATATATATATATATATATATATATATATATATATATATATATATATATATATATATATATATATATATATATATATATATATATATATATATATATATATATATATATATATATATATATATATATATATATATATATGGTGGAGATTTACAAATATAAGTTAGTTTTAGCCCTCAACCGAGTGTAGTCTTTACAGCATAAACATATAACTGCAAATTAACACAACACAAAATTGGCGATGAGGATAATCTGATAGTGGCAGCTCAAGATTTTAGAATGGCTACTGGGTCTATACCGCAGTTTAGTGGAAAGATAGAACATTATATGCAGAGGTTAGAAAGTTATTTTCTTATGCACAATACAGATGCTGACTTGAAGAAGCATGTGCTGATAATGGGGCTTTCAGAGAGTCAATACGAGATTTTGACAGACTTAGTATCACCAGAGATGCCACAGGATGTCAGCTATGACAATCTAGTACAGCAGCTAAAGAGACATTATGATACAGTGACAAATAAAATGGTTGAGAGGGCAAAGTTTAGAGATGTCAAGAGATCACCGAATGAATCTGTGACAGACTCTGTGGCTAGACTGAAGGCACAAGCTAGATCATGTGAGTTTGGGAATGTGCTACATGATAGTTTGCTTAAACAATTCAGAATAGGGGTGCAAAGTAAGACAATCAGAGGGAAAATAACTGCTATGGCAGCAGAACAGCAATCCAAGCTTCAAGCATTGATAGATGTTGCATTGCAAGTTGAAGTTGACGAAAAGATGGACAATGTCAAGTTAAACAGTGCACCGGAAATTGTTTCAGCCGTGAGAAATGGAAGGGTGAATAGTGGAGCAAGACTTAAGCATACAGAAAATAATAGCAAAAGTCAAGCTATTTGCTACAGATGCTCTAGGACCGGACATTTGGCAAGTAGTAACAGTTGTCCAGCAAAGGATAAAACATGCAAGGACTGTGGCAGGAGAGGACATTTTGCCAAATCGAAATTCTGTAAAGGCACAACAAAGCACCATACAGTGGCAAAAGTAGAGGAGATGAGCGAGGAAACGTTGTTCGCTGTGAAGGGAAAATCTGAAATACCTAAATGTGATGTGACTGTTTTGGGTAAGAGTATTTTACTTTTAATTGACACAGGAGCTTGCAACAATATCATAGATTTGGCTGCCTATAATAGGATCAAACAAAAAGTTATGTTGCAGCCAATAAGCGAGGCTTTGTATGCTTATGGCAGTGACAAGCAATTAAACATGATTGGTTGTTTTGATACCGAAATGAAGTGTGCTGCATATATTGCTAAGGCTACTGTGTATGTTTTTAATGGTTATGCTAAGTGCTTACTAGGTGGTAAAACAGCCACAGATTTACATCGCTTGTCTTTTGATGGTAATGTTTATAATGTGGGTGCTGAAAATTAGTGTGAAATTGTTAGATAATTTCCAGAAGATTTTCAAAGTGTGTGAAAACTCAAAAGAGTGAAAACAAAATTTCACGTTGATAAAACAGTAACACCAGTTGCTCAGCCAGTGCGTAAATTATCATTGGGGTTCAAAGATAAGGTGAAGCAAAAGCTAGATGATTTGTTAGCTAATGGCATTACTCAGCCCGTTGCTGGAGTTGGTAAGACATGGGTGAATCCATTGGTGGTAGTTTTGAAAAATAATGGGGAAATTAGACAAACAGTTGACATGCGCCAGGCAAATAAGGCTATTTTGAAGGAAAGACACCCTATTCCAACTGTTAAGGAGATGCTAGCTAATTGAGAAGGGGCTCAAGTTTTTTCAAAGTTGGACTTGAGGCTAGGTTTTCACCAGGTAGAAACTGAGGAAAATTCAAGGCCTATTACAACTTTTATCAGACCCTTTGGTTTGTTTAGATATAAAAGGCTAACAATGGTTACAAATGCCGGCCCAGAGCAATTTCAGTATATCATACAGTAAGCATTAGCAGGTTTGGCAGGGGTCCAAAATATGGCTGATGATATTATTTTATTTGCATCAAACAGGCTAGAGCATAATGAGAAGTTGAAAACATTACTTTTGAAACTCAAACAAGTAGGCTTGACACTGAATGCTAGCAAGTGTGAATTTAGAGTTAGCTCAGTGAAGTTCCTTGGCTTTATTATCTCAGGTAGCGGAATTTCAGCTGACCCAGAGAAAGTTAAATCAATAGTTGAATTTCAGCTTCCAGAAGCTTCCTTGGCTTGGTAAATTTTGTGGGAAAATTTATTCCTGATTTAGCTAGTTTATCAGAGCCTATTAGGCAAGTCGCTCAACAGTCTGTTCAGTTCACTTGGGGTGAAGAACAGCAAGGTGCTTCTGACAAGATCAAAACTCTCATGGCCAATGCTAAGACGTTGGCTCATTTTGATTCAAAATTGAAAACCAGTGCTGTGGTTGATGCTAGCCCATTTGCATTAGGAGCTGTCTTAGTGCAGGGAGATAGAGTGGTGGCATATGGACACCGCCGGTTGACAGATATTGAGGGTAGATATAGTCAAACAGAAAGGGAGGCTTTGGCAATAGTGTGGGCCTGTGAACATTTCATGATGTACTTGTTAGGCATTGAGTTCGAACTGATAACAGACCACAGACCCCTAGCATTCATATTTAATAATCCTAGCTCTAAGCCAGTTTCTAGGATAGAGAGGTAGTCATTACGCTTGCAGTCATTTAGGTTTACAGTGAAAAATAAACCTGGTAAAGGAAACATAGCTGATCCACTCTCTAGGCTGTGTAATGTGATGAATCACAAAGTAAACAGCATTGCTACAGTAGCAGCAAATGATTATGCTAGGCAGATTGGCAAAGAGGCAGTGCCAATAGCTATTAAATGGAGACTTGGTAGCTAAATCTAGTTCATGCAAAGAAGTTAAAAATGTTCTAGAAGCATTAAAATCTAATGAAATGCAGAAATGTAGCAGATCGTAGCAAGCTGTGGAGAATGAACTAAGTAAAATTGATGGCGTGTTACTCAGAGGTAGTAGGATAGTAATACCAGTTACACTTAGATAACATGTGCTGAAATTAGCACATTAACGGCATCAGGGCATAGTGAAGGCAAAACAAAGACTTAGGTCTAAACTCTAAAGTTTGGTGGCCTAAAATGGATGATGAGGTTGAGAAATTTTGCAGAAATTGTGCTGACTGTGTTAAGTAAGTCAACCAAACCCACCAGAACCTTTGTCAATGACTAAAATACCAAGTCAGCCATGGTCATTTTTGAGTGTTGACCTGCTTGGACCACTGCCAAATGGGCAGCATGTAATTGTTATGATTGATTATTAAAGCAGATTTTTTCAGTGTGCATTTCTCAATAGCACTACAAGTGAAAAGGTAGTAGAGTTGATAGATACAGTTTTCTCAAGATTTAGAGTTTGTGAAGCAATCACAACTGACAATGGCCTCAATTTGTGTCAAGGGTTTTTCAAAGTTATTTGGCTGAAAATAACATAAAATGGGTATCAACTACTCCATTGTGGCCGCGGGCTAATGCTGAAGTAGATCGTGTAAGTAGGACACTTCTGAAATCATTGAAAATTGCTCACAGTAAAAGGGGAAATTAAGGTAGGTAACTTAGAAAATTTTTGTTAGCCTACCGCTCAACACCTCACAGCGGTACAGGCATCGCTCGATATACTTTGTTATTTGGGAGGATGATGAGAACTAAATTGCCTGATTTAGCAGGAGAGATAGATGACACAGTATATGAAAAGGATAACATTAATGATGCTATGGCCAAGTTAAAATGCAAATAATATACAGATGCTAGACGTGGGGCTAGGGATCAAGTTTTGTTGGGAGAGGAAGATAAAGGAAAACTAAGTTGCAACTTTGGTAATGATAGGCATGTAGTAACATCCAAACAGGGCTTCGATATTGTATGAGAAAACCCAAGCAATGGCAAGGTTACTAGGCGCAATTCGACTTTTTTCAAAGTTATTCACAAAACACCTAGTTTAAATTAGAATGATTTACTTGTGGGCGATGCCAACAACCAGCAAAAGCCTCAACGTGTTAGAAAACAACCTGATTGGTATGGGGATGTGGTAATTCATGCACTAGATGAGTAATATAAAATAATAATGAAATCTTTCAAATCCCAATTTGAGATTGCCACACCTTTTATCAATATTTACTTATGATAGTCTAAATGCTGTTTGTTTTTGTTAAAGCTACTATATTTGATGAGTAGCTAATTGTTTATGAATTGCTGTTTATTAGAAATTACTATTGCATGTCATTTTATCTAAATTTAGTCTAGAGTAATTGTGAAACTAATTACTTTTAGATGTTATGGGTAACTAATTATCTTTTTGAAGAAAAGAAGGGTTGTAATGTTTTGAATGTGTGCTGCATGCAATAGAGTTGTTTGTTATTACTGCATGAATCAGATGATGTTTGGCAACTGTATAATGTCATATTATTCTGTATATATATAAGATGAAGATTTACAAATATAAGTTAGTTGTAGCCCTCAACCGACTGTAGTCTCCACAGCATAAACATATAATAACTGCAAATTAACACAACATTAAACCAATTGATGACCTCAAATGCTTCCGCTATGACCACATATGCAGATCACTGATAGGACTCAAAAATCATCAAGCTACTCACAAACAGCTGTAGGCAGACATCATACTCTACTTAGAATGATAGCAAAGAGAGAGTGCTGTTCATTGGTTATTTTTTTTGCTGACATTGTCTAAAGAAGCCTGCTCTTTTATGTGGTACATACCTAGGTGGGGTGAAAATACTATTGAAAAGCTTTAGATACTTTTTGATAATAACTGGCTTCTTTATCTGAAAAAGCTTAGCTATTAAAGACGCTTTTACATTTATTTTTCATGCATTAGAAAAAACTGTCAACTTGAAACAGTTTCTCATGATTGAGTTGTGACAAGGTCCTTTTCAAACTCCAACTAGCAAACCATTCTGCCCGCCCAGAAGGATTAAAGTTAAATTTTTTAAGAAAATTAAACTTTGGTATACAAAACAAATTCACTTTAATTGGGTAAAATATGAAAACTAATAAATTTCACATAGTTTCAGCAACACATACTAGCTACCATGTAATATGATAAATGTGGATGGGGTAGATTATGATTTGTTATAACAGGAATAAGAGAAGGTAGTACTTAATATGGCAAATAACTTTATCAAGCTAAAGGCAAACTAGAGCTAGTAAAGATGTAGCAATGTAGCTAGTATATTTTAATGCAGCAACATCCTTGCTGAGAAAAAATTCACTGTTATTCCATGAATTGGTCTCAGTTAGATCTCAGTCAGATAATTTTGAGAAATGTGCTCAGTGCAATGTTTCTCATATAACATTGCCTGTTTGAACTTGCGTAGTTTGAGTCTGTTATGTAAAAGGTAATCTAACAGATTTGGCGTGTTTAATTTGTTTGACATTTTTAGTAATCATATCTACTTTGAGAAAAAAAAATTAAAAACTGTCCCGCAGTATGACAAGCAACTATATAATGTATGGTCCTAAATTTACACAGCAATGCTTTGTGTAAAATAGTCTGTCAAAAAGCCCTAATCAAGATTATTGCTTTTACCTTTTCCATCTAACAATTTAGATAGAATTACAAACTGTCTAAAAGATGATCTACAAGCTTACAAGTTTGCAGATCATCAATCTTGTAGCTTACCAGGAGGGTACACCTTAACTTGGACCAGTCTCAGAATAGTTCCTGAACTTTCATTTGTCTGTTGGCAGATTTTTATGTGTCTGGCTCTAAATGGGACACGAAAAGTTTCACGTCCAACTGTTGGGTAGGGCTGGTTTCGCTCAGCTCTGAGCACTCTATCAGCTGGTGAGTTTGCATCACATTCAGGTGGTGCACTAATTGATGAGAATATTTTTATTCCAGTAAGGAACTCACCTTGAAAAAATTCACAAATTACAAAAATGTTAAATAGCTGAAACTGCAGTTTTTCTAAATAAACGGATACTAGAAATCTGTTTCACTGGTATCACTGCAGATCATCAGAGCATGTATCAGTAATTTCAATATGAGGTTCTTCTGCACTAAAGAGTCGCCTGCACAAGTTGAGGCAAAATCAACATGTCTTTATACGGTTTTAATTGCAAGAAAAATGAAGTAACATAACTTTAAATTTTCAAGCTTACTGCAAAAGTCTGTCCCACAATATCCTGGGTGATTATAGATCTCTATCAAAGAAATATCCACTGTCCTCTCTAAATCTACTGTCCACCAGTTTACCTGCTCTCGGAACGTTTCTGCCGCATCATACCCATACTGGTTATTTACAGCTCTAAATGCTCCAGTCGTGTACCCATCTGGCTTGATCACAGTGCTACTTTGATATGCTTGTTTGTTGTAAGCCATATTGGTGTCACCTAAGTACAAATTTAAGTGCTACTTTTGATTTATTTTGATAATTTTTTATCTATAATAACCTATAGTTTCATCCCTGCTTTGACTCACATTGGATAAAACACATCAATCAAGCATTATAAACATCAGCTCAATATATATATATATATATATATATATATATATATATATATATATATATATATATATATATATATATATATATATATATATATATATATATATATATATATATTTATATATATATATATATATATATATATATTTATATATATATATATATATATATATATATATATATATATATATATATATATATATATATATATATATATATATATATATATATATATATATATAAAACTATTATTTAGAACATTAATATAATATGTGGAACATTAGTATACTATGTAAAGTTTGAGTTTACTAAGTAGAACATCAGGTTGCTTTGTTGAACATTGGTTAAAAATTGTTATAAATTTATGCTGGTGTGGGTAGATATGAGAAATACTGCTCAAATCTGTAGTCTTTGTGTGTGAGATAGAAGATAAAAATGAATGAATAATTACAAAGTATTCTATCGTTGGCTTCGAACACAAGCAAGGCTCAAGCCTGATTCCTTTTAGAAATGACAAATTATGAATGAACATATAACTATAGTTATTGCTAACTACTTTAGGTAATTCTAAAATCTTTGGCATCATGGTTATATAATCCTATGCAACACATTATCATGTCATTGTCATTGTGTCTGTATCCAATCAATATTATTCAGGCATAATATAGTTAAGTGCTACTTTTCGAAGATGCAGTAGTAAGATTAGATAAATATTGATATTATGCCTGTGACCTGTATCATATAGGAGCAGTAGAGGAGAAATTGACATAGCCTAAGTTTTTTTAATTTTTTTATAAGTTTTTGGTGTTGCGCATAACATAACTTCTTTTGCTACATTTCTACAGGTTTTTTCTCCACTTTTCGATCACTGCACCCACTCTGTGTGTAGTAGTCATCTCTGTCAGCTGCAGCAGAGACAAGGTCCTAGTTAATGTGGGTGGTAGGTTAAAACATAGTTGTGTAGTGAAATAGGTGAAAGGCCAAGGTAAGCCAACCACTATTGAACCTGGAAACCCAAGTTTTCCAAATCATCAGATTGCAGAATAAACTGAATTATCTAAAAACCACTTCTGAATGAACTTTTGGTTGAAAAGTATTAACAAGATTCTGATTAAAAGCGGAAAAAATCTGCAGAAATGGCGGAGAAGTAGTCAACGGAGCAATCTTTTCAGCATTCAGCCCGTAATATTTTTGTGAATGCACAAGGCATAGGTTTTAGTTTCAAAGTGGCACAACTCAAATATTAAAATAATCTTGCAGTAAAAAAACCTTGGCAACGTGTCGAGTACTCAGTCTTTTTTGACCCTCACAACCAACGTGATATCTTCAACTCAACTGTTTTTAATATAACAATTAAAGCTAGAGATAGGTAAACTCAATCTGCTTCTAAACTATTAACAGCACTTTTGAATTAAATGGTTGTTAAATAAAATATTATTTCTAATAATGAATAAATTTAATCACATTATAATTATTATTATTAAAAATATTAATAGCTAGGTAATACTAGGCCTAATATTGCAATAGTATTACTTTTACTAATAGTAGGTAATACTAATAGTAATACCAATGGTAATACTAATAGTAATAGCGTTTAATTATTAATATTAATACTAATGAATATACTTATATACTTATAGTTGTACTTAGGCCTATATATTACAAAATCACTTTAATTTTAGGTATTAAATTACATTTGATTTTATATAATAATATCTTACTAATAGTAATACTAATATAAATACTAATAGCGAATGTAATACTATTGGTATTACAATACTAGTATTAGACTTAGTGCTACTGGTACTAGTACTATTGTTTATTAGTATTGGTAGTAGTATTAAATACTTGTTAATAATAATAATAATATAATCTTAATAGCAATCATCTTCATTATATAAATTGTAACATTATTATCAATATATTTTAATAGAATGTTATATTACTAATAAAAAAATTATAATTGTATTGGTATTCTTATTCTAATACTGTAGTAGTAATGGTATCTATGAAATTTGGAAAATCACAATTATTGGGCTCGGTTTTATAGTTTACAAGTTAATTATTAGGCAGGTAAAAGTTTTATTGTCAACACCATAATAAAAACTAGTTGTGTAACTAAACTCTTTGTGAGCTGGCGACTTAGGTTTTTCCATGGGGTCTACAGACTACAGTGGCTTAGGTCACGCTCACAAACCAGATTTTATGCTCAAATGTAGTTGGTAGGGGTTTTTCAAGTTTTTTTCTCTTGTTTACGTTTCCGTAGGTTTTTTTCGTATTTACGTTTATGCAGTTTAAAAAACAGACAAGTGAAGCAGTGAAATCATGGTGATAATGTTGAATTATTAACTTTTCGCTAGAGTTTTCAATAAAACCATTTAATGTTATGGCTAATATCAACTTCTCATTCTATAAATATCTACATCAGCTAGTCTTATTGAACTTAACTGTAGTTTTACAGTCTGCTTAGCTGAGCCTGGGTCACAAAATGTTATGCATAAGCGAAGATAAGTTAACACCAAGTATAACATTTCAATTGAAACTTTCAAATAAAACTATTAGACCTGTTGTAAAATATGCGATAAAAATATAGGGTAAGCAAAATATTTCAAGATAATATTGAGTTAAAAGATGGCTCTATATAAAATCGTTTAAAACAAATTTTTGCTTAAACTGAGCTTTGCTACTCTTAGTATAATTTTTTTTTAAATATGCACTGCCATTCGCAAACAACATCTTTCTGACAAAGACTCTAGTGGTAAGAAACTTTCATTCAAGCTGATTAAAAAACTTTGAAGTAATTTCAATCAAATTTGGTCTAGATGCATACCTTTTTGCTTTCTTTTTTGAAAATAACCTCCAGCGGTAAAAAGAGAACAGGGTACTCCCCGAAATTTTTTTCTACTTTAAACTATTTTGTACTGGAAACTTGTCAGATGACACTTTGGCCTATATATGTTATTTGAGCTTATATACCATCATGTAGTGATAGAAAAAAGTTAGCTATCTTTGACTTACACTCTGGTTTCTTCAAAAAAAGCAAAGCCTATTTTGTGGTATAGTGTCGAACGCCTTTGTAAAAAAGTGAATAATGCATTTGTGAAGAGTGGGTAATGTTAGCATTTTTCCGGGTCTGGTGGTACAGTTTGTTTTTCTTTTAAAATGTCTTTAGTGAAACAAAACAATGATAGTTGCAACTTGTCATTTCAATATTTCCACACGTCGGCCGGAATTCATCAAAATCCTGAATTTTTGTTAATTTTGGTTTTTGCAGTCTCACTTACTCACCTGAAAATCAACCACTGAGAAATGCTGGTAAATGCTCTATATAGTGTATGCTTCTTGGAAAATAGTCTTAGGACTGTGTTTTCTCATAAAGAATAGTTTCTCTATTAAGCAGAGTTAGCTATATAGGTGACACAAATCCTTTTTGGACATGTATACTTGCTGTAGCTTTCAATAGAGCTCTTTCATGTCATTTTGGTCAACAGCCAGCTATGTATGAGTTATAATGTAGTGTTTGATGAGCCTTTCCAGCATTTTGCATATACAGCTTGTGAGAGCAATCGGGCAATATTTTTAAGTATTTCTGGGTTTTAGCAGATTTCCATGAATTTAGAGTTGACTTTGATTTGATGGAGAAAGTAAACATTTTGGCAAAACAAGTGCTGGTTGATAGAAGCAAATTTTTAAAACTTTTGGAATGAGACAATCAGGGCCTGTACATTTTTGAAAGTTTAGTCCTTCAGCTGTTTAAAAACAGCATTTCCAGATATCAGTCTTCAGCTCAATAATGAAACAGAGATAATTGACGCTTTTCACATGTTCGTCTAAGAGAATTTGCAACTTAAAGTTGTCTCTTTCCACCAGCTTTAATTTCACTCATTTATTTTAAAGTGCTTAACATTACTTGAACATGTTTTAGCCAATCTGGTACTAATTAGTTTTTATGCAAAATTGTAAAACAAGGATTGTGTATATTCTTGTTTCAGTTTTGAATTGTCTACTATGCACAGGTATGACAGATAGTTGATCATACTGTGAAGCTGTTTGGAAAAGCTCTAAATCCTATGATAGTATTTATCAAAAAACGAAAGTTAATCAAACAATTCCACCTCAATACGAGCACTATAAACAGTTAAGATGTGTACCTGATTGCAGTGAAATATTAATTCAAAAGCCTGCTGATTTGCAACTTCAATTTTGAGACATTACCTTAAAATATTCAACTGGGAAAAGAAGAAACTATTCAGAAATGTATATGCTTCTTTTGAGTGCTCCTTAAATATTTTCATGAACTTGCAGGCATACCATGTAAATGAATGCTTTTTAAAGCATGTAACTACCGTGTTTGATATTTTTAGATCAGATATTGTTTAAAATTACCAATTTAATCTATCTATTTTAAAACATATCTTTATATTTGTAATGATATTTTTGGTAAAAATATTAGATAACTAGGTGGCTTAGTTATTTTCATAGTATAAGTGTGTAAGAACGTGAACATGTAGCTATAAATAAACCAGCGCATTTATAAACAAACAGCCTATAATTTGGATTGTTTGAATTTTAGTTAGACAGGGCTCATTACTGTAGCTATAATATTGTTTAAAATGAGCATAAGATTCAAAAAATTAACAGCTCTAAACAGAGTTGATGACAGCCAGCAAAACAAATGATAATAGGACAATGATAATGCTCAATAACCTAAAACCACAAAAAGACTTTGAAGTTCACTTTTTGAAAAAATGATCAACAACAAAAATTGTTCAAAGTTTTATGAAACTGTTATCATGTGTGCTTACGCCAAAATATTAATCTCAGAAAAAATGAAACTCATACTAGCAACATTCTACACACAAACCTTGAATTTCTACTAATTTTATGTGCTTTCTATATATAATAGAAGCTGCTCCTTGCCTGGTGGAAGGAGACAACTATAAAATAAGTATTTCCCTAGAGGGATATGTAAAAATCTTCTTTTAGAGTAAACTTTTTTTGAAACCAGTAAGGTCTTGATCTGGAGTTGTCAGAATTTTACAGTGATATTTCTACATAAAGTTGAATACAGTTACTATTTGTTGACAATTTTTTGCCAATATAGAATGTCACCTTCGCAGGTTATGCTGCTAGCATCTGCTCATAACCTTCAAACTCAGTTCCTAAATATAGAACTTTTGGACACGCTAGAATTTGGATATGTAAATAACCTAAGAATGCTTACTAAAACGCTTGATTTTAATGAGACCATAAAGTTTGTCGAGATTATTTCTTACTGATGTGGTGGCTCATAGAGCTACCATTATGATGCGAAGGGGGGAATGTTAATTCCTTTCTAAGTGCAGCACAGGGTCACTAAGCACATTATGGAGAGAACCCGAGACAGCAACCTGCCAAGAGGAATCATAGACTATAATTTGTAACTGTGTCTTTTCGCATAAGAGTTAGTTGTTAGTAGGCAGGCAGACTAGAAACATTGTGCTGAGATGTTGTAACGTATCTGAGTAGATGTAGAGTTTTATTGTGTGCCTATTTTGTATAAATATATTCTTATTATCTGAATCTACAACTGTGAGATTGATTTGGAATACATGCAATGCAGTAACTTGATTACACACTGAAACCCACGATACTGAAAAACTATAAGACTGATTGTGCATTAGTGAACACAACTGCAGGTAATAGATTTTTGCTAGTTTTGTTGCTGTAGTTGACTCCAATTCCACCAAGCTTACTCTTTATTCTAGATCAAAAAAGTCTCAGAGCAATGACCTTTAATGCGTACTTTTGTAGTTAGTGTTCCAAATTTCTTTCAGCTGATGTTGATTCATGGAGTTTATAATGTTTAACAGGGCCAAATAATCCATAAAATGTTTAAGGCCCTTTACTGCTCTTGGCTTTTAGATAAAGACATGATTATAAACCAGCAAAAACAAAGTTTGCAATAGCTGCATCACAATATCAGCTATGTTCTAGACTAAAGAGAGCATTGAAATACAACCTCACTCTGCAATATCCAACTGCCAACTGGTATTTGGACTTGCATCACTTATTTTTCGATACTCTTGCTTACTTTTATTAAACGGGTGTATATATATGCAGTTGCAATGACATGATAAACATAAAGCGTAATTACACATACGAGTATTAAATGACTTACCAAAAACTACATCTTCAAACATATACTCAAAATACACAACATCATTAGACTTGTCATACTTTTTACATTCCAGTTTAAAGTTGGAATAATCTGAGTATGGTGGTATACTGTATGACACAGTCACCATCTTGTTTGAATCTGCTTCTGATACAGCCAAGTCAACTACTTTTTTTGGAACTAAAATTAAAAACTCCTTTATTTAATACATGAATGCGCACACACTTGCACACATACACACACAAAAGCACACAGCCACATGCACACAAGTGCATATTTACACACATTTCACCCCACCACACACACACACACACGCACGCACGCACGCACGCACGCACGCACACACACACACACACACGACACCAAACAAACACACGTGCGTATATATATATATATATATATATATATATATATATATATATATATATATATATATATATATATATATATATATATATATATATATAATTGCATAATATATTGAAAACTTACCCAGAATGACCCACCAGTGATAATCCAGTGAAAGCAATACCCTCTGTTTACTCTCAAATTGAATTTTGAAATCGTAACCTCTGCCAGCAATTAAATTATAGATTGTATATTCTATCTAGAAAGTTAGAAAAAAACATTTAATTGCATCATAATTGTGTCAGGAAGACAATGTTGCCTGTTTGCATAAAAAAAGATAGTCAGTTTTGTAATTTGGTTGCATGGTTATTGTTAGCTTCTTGTTTTAGTTTTGGCTAAAAATTTTCAACTTCCCGGTTTATCATATAAACAAGGATTCTTGTCATTATTATTATCATTTTGCCGCATAAAAAATTTTTTTTAGGAAAATAACTATTGTTTTATGTGTTGTTTTAACATAGAAGTTTTTTTGTTTTGTCGATGTTGTACATTTGAAAGTTGCATATATGCATGTTTTTTCATAGCATGCCATTTTTTTCTTATATAGAGTTCATCATAACAGAATACTGTTTTACGCTTGTTGCTGAATCACTAGAGCATTTCTGACACAGCTAGACTAAACTTTAGAAGCCATTTTATTAGTTCTACAAGTAGAAATTTGTGGAGTGTTCATTATCACTGAACAGTACTAATGACCATCCATGTAAATGTTGCTAAAGAATTGTGCTTTATCATGGGTAATATGAATGTTGAGGTACTGGTGTAATGGTTAATGAAGCATACTAGTATACACGTGTAGCTAAGCCAATCATTGTGACGCACGTGATTACCCCCTCCCCCCCCGCAAAGCAGAATGCTTCCTGACAATTAGATATTTAGTTTTGAGTCAGTTCAAAGTAGTATGTGAAGACAGAGAGTAGACTAGTATATGTGTTTTAAATGTATTTTTATATAATTGTGAATATTGGATTAAATATAAACTTTATCTACTATCATCTGTGAAGTGTTCGGAATCATAAGTCAGATGGGATACAAACAGGATAGTTAAGGGCAACCTTTTAGCTGCAACTGCTATGCTGAGATTTGCATTGTAATCATATAAGAATTCAGTGCCAGTAAAATAAAATCTCACCTAATTGTGCTAGAGTCAAAACTTAAAAACTATGTTGTAGATCTTTTTTTTTTAGTGCAACTTTTTTGGAAATTTCAATTTTTATTTTCTTTGCAAAGTTATAGACAAAAAACTGCCCAATTTTGCCAAAAAAGCTGGTTTTCCGGTGCCAGTAAAATATCTCAGCAGCAAAAACTGATATCTGAATAGAAGTTGCACTGCTAGAATTCTGAGATATTTCTCCAGTGCAACTTTTTTTCTTTTTCTTATAACTCTGCTAGATTGCTCATAAACTGGTGATTTATACACTGAAAATGCCATATTTTTTCATAAGGAACTAGCAGCGCGCAGCACTTCACGCTTTAATGAGCACGTAGGGATGAGAAGAAATTGGCGCGTACATAATAATTATAAGCTTGCTAGCTGGCAGGCTATAATGAAAAGCTCGCTTTGTACTATGTTTATGTAGCACCCATGATAGAATGTTGATAGATAACGCAGCCCTAATGAAGGTTGCTGCTTATTGGTTGTAGTTTAATCTTAGGCTAAACAAATGCAAGTAGGCAAGACGCATGCCACTCGCAGAGCAATTTTATTCAACAACCTATACTACATTTTGAGAGAAATATATGATATTCTTAGTGAGGATGCCCTTAACTACCCTGTGCAGTTGCACTAAAAGCCCACTAATATTATAATTCTGAAAATTGTAACAGTGAGGCAGTGATAGGATTCTATTAATACAAATGCAACTCAACTGACAGCTCAACTACCACAGACCGAGATGGCGGGAGAACAAGCTCGACATGGAGAACGTGAGCCTGATATAGCTGTAGCCCCAGAAGCCCCCGCGTTGCGAGGGGAAGAGGCCTACAGATATCGCCTGAAAGCTCCTACTTTCACTGGGTTGGAAGATGTAGAACAGTTTATTCAAAAAGTTAAGGAGGTGGTAGACATCACCCAATGGCCACCTAGAGTGGCCCTGATCCAGCTACGAATGGCACTAACAAAACAAGCTAAACTATACGGGCTGAGAACTAGCGTAGACGAAATCTTTGCTGCGGGCCCGTTTTGGCGACTCCGCCATAGATGCCAGAGATTATGTCGTGAGCCACCGACACCCCCACAAGAACATGCAGCCACGGTGAAAAGATTGGCACAAACTGTGTACAGCGATTTACCAGTCCGACACCAAGAAAGCTATACTTATGATGCTTTCATCCATTCGCTGAATGATTTGGGCCTTCACCATCAGCTACAAGCGAGGGGGGGTGACCACGGTGGAAGATGCCTTACGAGAAGGGGAGACTTAGCTGCTAGCGACTCAGTTACACAGAGGTCGCAGAGGCTCGCAGCCAGTTGCTATAAACGCCACGGAAAGACTTAGGACGCCACTACCACTCACTCATGCTGTAGCCACTCCCACAAACTCCCTCTTAGATTCATAAGTCAACCGCAAGACAGAGATACTGGAAAAGCTGGTAGCGGCCGTCGCCTACTCTGACACTAGAAAACCGACTCAAAGGCTCGTGCGGCCATTAATGAGGCACCCACAGCCTCCTTACGGAGTGCCCCCAGAACAGGCAGGCAATAAACTACCACGGCACGCAAGCGTTTCTGCCCCTCACGGGCCAAAAATGAAGGAGTCTAGGAAGGCATGCCACCGACCGCCTGGAAAGATGGGACGGCATGCCCCTCGCAAATGGCAAGTATCACGTAGAACTAGTCGACCGGAAAAGCAACCAGGTACCTTTACCCTGCCACTCACCCACTGTTTCTACCGGTTACCAGAGGAGGAGCTGACCGCCAACGTTGAGCCGGAAATTCAGGCGGAGAGCTCTAAACCTCCGAGGCGTAGACCTCCTTACCGAGGGCCTGGTAAACTCTGGGCTAGTTCCCCAAAACCTTATCCTGATAGAGCCGAACATACGGGAGGAGTAAGAGTACAAAAAGACGGAGATAGTTAGACTCTAGTTGTACTACGAACCTTCTCAGCCGTAGAGTCTTTGAAGCTCTTTCCCGCCAGTATAGGAGTAAAGTACAACCGTAAAATGGGAAACATGGCACCCTAGCAGACGGGTCGTGCATCCCTTTTT
Organism: Bugula neritina; assembly: GCA_964035545.1. Lineage (NCBI taxonomy): Eukaryota > Metazoa > Bryozoa > Gymnolaemata > Cheilostomatida > Bugulidae > Bugula > Bugula neritina. The sequence goes on from OZ037770.1 coordinate 6,553,597, forward strand.
TACGGCATTGTAGAGTGTACTGGGCGCGTCCGGGAACCAGGTCATACAAAAGACGTTTGTCATCAGCTAGCTTGAAGTGGACACTATCCTCGGTATGCCATTTTTGAAAAGGCATAAGTGCCGCACCAACTTCAGTAAGTCGGCGGTACTAATGGCCGGGCAGGAACTCACCTGTGTTGATATGTGCGGCTGCCCTCTAGTGCAATGTAGTACGGAGCTGTACAATACCAGGTCGCTCACGGGCTACTATTCACTGCAGGGTGACCAATAGCCAGATATCCAGGCTGGGAGTGGTGGAAGGTGCACATGATAGAATCCAACTCGCCAGCAGCCTAAATCAGCTGACTGCGCGAAGAGAGATCTTGGTGCAGTGCGTCAACCCCTGCACAGAGTCGGTGAAGCTACCGGCAGGGTCCATGCTGGGCCGTTTTCACTCTGTCTAAAAAGAATATGTGGAACAGTTGTTGAGAGATAAGACGGAAGGCCCTCAACAGCGCCCAAAAAAGGGGCCGGGGAGTTGTATGAGACAGCTTGTGGTGGTTGTGCAAACATGAAGAATGCCAGGCTATGGCGAAATTGCTACGTGACTATGGTGATGTGTTCAGCAGCGGAGACCATGACGTGGGGCTGACCGGCGGTGTCAGGCACGAGATACTGCTGGCTGCAGGGACAGTCCCTAATTGGCAACCCACATGCAGGTTGGGGCCGAAGAAAGAAGTCAGCCAACAAGTGCGGGATCTTCTGGACCGCGGCTTCATAGAGCCAGCCCATAGCGCATGGAGCTCGCCGGTCGTTTTGGTCCGGTCCGGAAGAAAAATGGAAGTTGGCAGTTCTGTGTGAACTACCGCAAACTCAATAGCGTAACCATACAGAACGCCTACCCTCTACCTCATATTGATAAATCTTTGGACACCCTAGCCAGCAGCAAGTACTTCAGTACCTTAAACTTGCTGAGCGGTTACTGGCAAGTTCCTCTGAGTTCTGACGCCCAGCAGAAAGCGGCGTTCATTACACGGGACGGACTGTGGAAGTGGAAATTGCTGCTGTTTGGGTTGACCTTCGCCCCACAGGATATTTATAGGCATACTCACTAAGGATATCATAAAATTCTCTCAAAATGTAGTTTATATTTTTGAATAATATTGCTCTGCGGGTGGCATGCGTGTTGCCTACTTGCAATTGTTTAGCCTAAGATCAAACTACAACCAATAGACAGCAACCCTCATTAGGGCTGCGTTATCTCTCAGCATTCCTTGATGGGTGCAAACATAAATAAAGTACAAAGCAAGCTGTTCATTATAGCCTGCCAGCAAGCAAACCTGTAATTAGTATGGGTGCGCCAATATCTCCTCATCCCTACGTGCTCATTGAAGCGTGAAGGGCTGCTAATTATCTATGAGAAAATAAAGCATTTTTAGTGTATAAATCACCAATTTATGAAAAATCTAGAAATGTTATTGAAAAAATAAAAGAAAGTTGCACTCCAAAAATATCTCAGGATTCCAACAGTGCAATATTCATTCAGATATCATGTTTTGCTGCTGGGATAATTTACTGGTACTGAAAAGTCAGCTTTTCAGGCAAAATTGGCCAAAATGGGGCAGTTTTTGTCTATAACTTTGCAAAAAAAATGAAAATTGAAATTTCCAAAAAAGTTGCACTGGGAAAAAAGAAGTTCTACAACATAGTTTTTAATTTTGACTCTAGCACAATTAGGTGAAATTTTTTTTTACTGGTACTGGATTCTTATATGATTACTATGCAAACCTCAGCAAGGCAGTTGCAGCTAAAAGGTTGCCCTTAACTATCCTGTGCCCGGCCACCTTCCAGAGGCTGATGGAACAAGTCCTAAGCGGACTTTACTGGAAGACACTACTGATCTACTTCATTGACATCGCGATCTCCCCAGACTTCAAGGCCCACGTCGGTCATCTGAGGGAGGTTTTCGAAAGACTCAGGGGTGCTGGTCTGAAGCTCAAACCTTCCAAGTGCGCTCTGTTGCAGCCGGAGGTTAAGTACCTGAGGCACGTTATCGGTCGAAACAACGTGGCGACGGATCTCAAAAAGGTACAGGCTATAGAGGACTGGGTCACCCACCAGGATTTTAGCGGACTCCGAGCTTTCTTGGGTCTGGTAGGATATTACAGGCAATACATGCCAGACTTTGCGAGGATAGCGTCGCCGTTAAACGGGCTCACCGCAAAAGGGGTGGCTAGCAGTGGACCCCGGTCGAACAACAAGTGTTCGACTGCCTCAAGGGTTGCCTACTGGCGACACCTGTCTTGGCCTACCCAAATCCCACTCTGGATTACACCCTCGACACGGGTGCCAGTGACCAGAATGTTGGCGCTGTGCTGTCGCAAGTGCAGGATAGCCGTGAATTAGTAGTAGCTTACTACAGCAAGTCTCTCTCACCCACTGAACAAAATTACTGCACTACCTGAAAGGAGTTGCTGGCAGTAATCATGTCAGTGAAGCACTTCCGACCCTATCTATATGGCAAGAAGTTCTGGCTGCGTACGGATCATGCCTCCTTGAGTTGATTGTGCAAGAGAGCGGAACCATCTAGTCAGGTCGCAAGATGGCTCGAAATTCTGGCCCAGTTTTCTCACTGGATCGAACATCGACCGGGTGGGAAACATGACAATGCGAATGGGTTGAGCCGGCGGCCCGACGGAGGTTGTAAACAGTGTCTCAACATTGATAAGAGGGATAGAGATCTCCAATGGTTTGAGTAAAAGACACTGGCTTTTCACGGAGCACAGTTTGACTGGGACCACGGTCAACTCAAGCGGACAGTTGATGAACACTCAGAGGTTGTGCAAAACCTCCGCGCCAACCCTGTTTTGACCGATAACGTCCGGGAGCTGAGGAAGCTTCAGGAAAACCTGCCCAGGGTGGTGGGAGACGTATATCGGGCCAAAAAGGAAGAGCGGCGACCCAGCCAGGAACAATTGAGGCAGGGATGCGCCGAGTTCAGGCTGTTCTGCAAGCGTTAGGACTTGCTGAGGATTGGGCAAGATGGTCTACCGAGCATTACTCTAGCCGCCAATGGCAGAAACCCGAAGAGAAAAAGGGTGGTCTGTTCTACTGCTATATGCCTCGAGTTAATGTGGGACACTCACAAAAAGGCTCAAGCAGGAGTCCAGAGAGTGATCTCCAAATTACAACTCCGATGGTACTGGCCCAAGATGGGGCGTGATGTCCGACTCAGGGTGAAGCAGTGTGAAATCTGCCCGGCCAGTAAGCATGGCTGTCTCCCTGGTGAAGCGGGACGGCAAAGGTTATATGCTTGACAGCACTAAACGGCTGTGCCAAATAGTAGCTGTCGACCTGGTCGCACCCGTGCCCATGACCCCCAAAGGCAACAGCTAGATCCTAGTATTAAACGACCACTTCACCAGGTGGGCCGGCGCCCTAGCAATTCCAGATGCGTCCGCTCCGACAGTGGCCAGGGTGCTGGGTCAACATGTATTCTGCTACTTCGGTCTCCCCGAAAAGATACATTCTAACCAAGGCGCTCAGTTCAACTGATGAGCGACCTTTGCCGCCTCTGGGGAGTTGACCAGAGCAGGACCACTCTCTACCACCCTCAAGGCATTGAAATGGTGCAGCGCAACAACAGGATGCTAGGCTGAGTCTACTCCTCGGGCGAATTCAGGAGGAATGTGATATGGTACTGACGCAGGTAATGGGCGCTTACCACAGCACACCACACACCAGTACCGGTGAGGCCCCTAACCTCCTGATGCTCGGGAGAAAGTTTTGGGTCCCTGACCACCTTACCTACCATGTTCCCGTGCAAGATAGCTTAGTTCACGAGTATGCCAGTAAACTGGTAGAGCGGATGAGAGTCGGACACAAAATGCTGCAGGAAAAGCAGTGGCAGGTGCGGGGTGAGAACTCTGAGGAACCACCCCTCTATCAGATAGGAAATTGGGTGTGGATGGTCAGTTCCTGTAGGCGTCGCAGGCAGGCGGCTAAATTACAGCCTAAGTTCGTGGGACCCTACGTGGTAGTCGAGGCTATGCCCAACCATACCTACAAGATCGAGCACTCAAGACAGGTGTTTATCCAGAATGAGGTTCGCTTGAAGCCATATTGGGCTAGCCCAGACGCAGTGAAAAAAGCCCTCTCCCCCCCTCCCGTTGTTGGAGCCCAGGAGGCAAACAACAATGCGCGGACGGCGGCAGCATGGACCCGACTATGAGGTGGTTGTCTCGCGGGAAGAAGACTTGGTGAAAGATGAGCGACCGCTTCCACCGACAGAAGTGCGTTTGCCGCCTCCAACGCCAGGTCTGATACCATCACTTCTGGAAACCGAGCCGGATCCGGAAGTGCAAATCTTCACGGAGGGAGGGGCTTCGTCCGCAGAGAATGGAAAGGAAATGGTTACTAGGGGACCAGAAGCACCGTCAGTGGAACTTAATAGCCCACCGACATTCCTTAGAGCGAGGACAGCGCATGGGATAACCCCCAGCCTATTTTAAAGATTTCCTGTGTGACTGCGTTCAAGGCTAGAGGAGAATCGTACGAAAAAACTATCGGGCAATTGTGAGAGTTGTGAGCCTTATGTAAATCTCAACTTTTATGAGGGCGGAGTAGTGGTCAGAATAAATGCGCCCGGGGTAAAAAGTTCTAGTCACGTGCAGCAAACACGCTGCCCGGCCTTTCATACGCTGACATTTACCAAGCATTACTCACTGTTCATTTCCCTTATAGTGAGATGGTAGAAAACAATGACACATACATTAGCTATTGTAATGTGATAGTTTTAATGTAAGTGAATAACTGAAAAGTTTTGAATGTATGTACATAATATGAATTTGGTGCTTTTAAATCTTATCTTTATCACCTAATTAATCATGCAAGAACTCAATTTGAAAAAGCTGACGCTATTTTATCTCAATTTGTTTGACAATGATAAACGTCACAAACAGTTTTTATTGATGAAGCTAAACTGCATTAAATGGCAGGTATAGCTTCACTTGATTTTTCTGCTTACTATAAAAATTTTGATGGCACTATATTTTGCCATTTTAGTACTTTTTAACAGTTACAGAATTAGGAAAAAGTATGTAAAGATGACCTAACAAGTGACCAAGACTTCTAGCAAGCTAAACTTTCAAATTTGAAACCACAGATAACCAGAGTTTCTTTGAATAATGAAAAGCATGAAAGGGCATGACTTGCTCTACATCATTCAGCTCACTATTTGAAAGAAAAAGTAGCAATTTAGCAAAGTCTAGAAATGTTTCTCAAAGCAAGATGATTAATCATATGAAAGAAGTTAAAAAACCTTGTGCATACTACAATGCTTAAAAAATAATCAAACAAAACATTGTCACTCTAAAACTTCATGTCAAAGTTGTAACTTTTCTAATCATCATTATTTACTTTATATAAGTAAAAAGAAATGCACGCGGTGACATTCTAAAAATGACAATTGTAAAACATCTATTTAACAAATAGACAAAGCACTAGTAGACAACTTGAAAATAGACAATTAAAAAATTTACTGTTGGAAATTACCTTTAAAAAACAAAGAAATACTTAACATAGTCAGAAGAAGAGCTTAGCATCTGAAAGAATTTAAAATACTGGATTACACATGTTGGCAATATTTAGTTGGACCTATTCAATAACTAATTTTACTAACTGACTGATATGTAGCAAAATTATATTTATTTTTTTAAGCTCTTTTAAACCCAAACAGATATTGAGCGCCCAATCCAGACTACGTCATGTAGAATATTTTTTACAGTAACTTTTAAAATTAATTTTCTAGCTGTCCACTTTTGATTTGTTTAATTTTGAGTTGTCTATTGGTGATTTGCTCGTTTTCTGAAGTGGTGTCTTTTTGAATTTGTCATTGTTGCAATATTGTGTCACCATAAAAAGGCAGCTACAAAGTAAATGGAAGTTACCGCAGCTAATCATTCTAGTAACTCAATAGTGATGATAGTTCCATTTTGTTTCTGATTTACCAAGTTCATGCAACTAGTTTTAGCTAAATCTGACTTTAATTTTTTGATAGCAGTTCCACACATTGCAGAAAAGATTGAGAAAGAGAACCACAATTAGAATTAAAACAAACCAGCAAGTCTACCACATCAAAATCTGAGGCAGAACCTATAGCTACTAATTGATACAGACAAACATTCTTATAAGTTTAGCACATCTAAAACCAAACATAGCCATAAATCTTATAGTATTTCACAACTGCCATTGACTTTATATTTTTGTGTGTAGTAAATGAATTAATTTGACAATGTTACTAAGATCAAGTTATGCAGAAATGATATTTTACTCTCAAAAATAGAAATATTATATTATTTACCATCACTGTACAGTTTTAGAGCAACTTAATAACAGCAAGTGAGACTTTAGAGTAATGAACTCTAATGAAATAGTTAGTCACCTAACTTGGTTATATGTTGTGCAGTTGTGTAAGCAGTAGTTATAGGTGAAGACTTGTTGATTTATTAAATTATAGTTTCCCAATACTTAATTGAATGGTGCTTGTGTTGAACAAATATGTATATAAAAAGCACTTATTTTGTAAAAATAGGAGAACTAGCAGCTGAAAAATACTGTTTATGTTTTCAACAGAAACTCTACCTATGTTGTTTAGAGCAACCTTATAAATTGCTTCGAATAAAATAAATATTTCTTATGCGTAAGGTTTTGTTGAACTGAAATCTAAAAAGTGATATGTGTTGACCGGAAATATAGGTGTCCATCATACATATGGCTAAAATAGAAGTTGGCCAAGTTTATTCAATCTATGTATATAGATGTTATTCATTTCTCTTTTTGTTTACATCAATATAAGTGTGTCAAAAAACCTCATCAGTCTGTTATGTGTTTTCTGTAAAACTTATCATTATTAACTGTGTAATGCTTTCGACAACAAAAATATGTAGATATACTCCATTATTTTTTAATTTACTTTACTTTGTTTAATATGCTTATTTATCAACTATATACAGACGCCTTGATTGAAAGAGTAAATTTTTCAACACGAGTAGGTTTACACATATGTACATACTAGTAAATGCAAAACAGAAAGTAAGTGTGAAAACCTGGGAATTTGAATTAAATGGTACTCTGTAATGCGTTGCTCCAGATCCGTTGAATATAAGTTTTATTCTTGCATAGCTCCAGGGTTCTTTAGTCACACCTGGTATATCTTCCACTCTTCCTGTCACACCAAGGTTGTTTGTATAAGAAGGGAAGACAACGTCTTCGAAAGTATATATTTCATTAACTGCCGCCCAGTTGTTTCTACATTATAAACATCACTCCAAATACAATCATATCTCTGCATGTAGTTGGCAACAAAAAAAATTGTTCACACCTCTTCATAATGCCTAACTATAAACAAAGATTTTCAGTCTAACATATAATTTGTTATAAAAAGATGCTTTGAACTGACACTTTACATTTGAAGCCTGTTTTGTTTTGGTTTACTGATTTGCTGAGCCTTACAAATATAATATTCTTTCAATTACTTAAACAATTATATTATAGAAAGAATATCATTACTTCTCTAGTAGAATTTTCTAAACTAAAAAACACATCGTTACCTGCAACTAACGGCAATTGTGTACAGGTAGAATATCCGTTGCACTGTCTTCATGGTTTTAACACAAATAAATGAGTGATGTTGTTGAGTAGAATTTTTATCAACTGTGTTAATTGTAAATAGCATATAGAAAAGATTTTTGAAATTTTTCAAAAATTAACAAAGGATTATAAATTGACTTCTGGATTGTTGAACCTACCTTATCTGTACTATGTTTTTTCCCTGAAATTCAAACAAAGTTATTCTTTACTTTTTATAATGTAGATGTTAATACTAAATTTTTCTTTTCATATTGAGACATGCAGGAAACTTGCAGATCAATTTTTAATAAGTTTTTTGACAACAAAATTTTTCAGCCATCACATATTGATATGACAAATAAATGTTTGTTTTAAGTATTGAAACAAAACGTGCCTTACATGATCAATGTTATCTCAGCTGATTTATATATAGAATGCTGTGACCAGTTTAAATCTATTTAGCACCGCATAACATCAGACACGTGAGCTGCTATTTTGTTAAAAAAATATCAATGAAATTACTTTGAAGTTAAAGTATACCTCATTGTTGGCCTATTAATCACAAATTCAGACTGATTTAACAAACTCATGTATAAACAACAAAGCCCATGCTACAAATCTATACAAGATGAATTCTGATAGTTACCCTGAGTGCTTTGTTTTTCAATATATAGTCCACCAAATGCTGTTTCTCCAGAATAATGAATGAAATCTATATGATATCGTTCTAATTTCATATTTAAAAGCTATATTATTTATTTCAAATTTATATGGAATTAGTGTGTAGTGTGAAGGTCCGTTTAAAACATCTAGCACGTGTCTGAAAATATTTAGATGTGTTTCTCTGACAGAACTAGAAAAAAGATGTCCTTTCGTAATATAATATAGTCGTTTTTTAGTTGTGTGAATTATAAGAGAACTTTATTATTGAACTCCGGTTTATAAGTAAAGCATCTGCATTTATAATAAATTAAGAAATGAATTTAGAAAACTTCTTTGCATTCCACACTGTGCATGAATCATGTGAAACTAGAACTATTACAATGTGTATCTAATGATTAAGTATAGGAACAAGTCATGCTCAATAATTAATAGATTGCCATAGACTAGTAACACCACAGACAATGAGTGTGTCAACTGCTGGCTGTGCATCGGCACCATTTTTATGTTGTTTAACAAAATATTGCATAATTATATACTGAAGCGCTGGATAAACAACAAAAGAGTTTAATACCACATTCAGCTCTAAAATCATTTATCATCTACATCCGTTACATGTTAAAGATATTGCTAAATTACCACTTGTATTATATACTACTATGACAACTACATTCACTATGCTACCATCAGGACTGATATTGCTGCTATTGATAAAGAGGATTAACATTGACATATAAATTTGCTTTTCTGATAGTCAGAGTAAATCTAAAAATATCTGTTATACTGATACTGGCACTAAAATTTTAATAACATGCCATAAACAAACATGAAATATAAAAACACTTTTTTCTATAAACTCAATTTTTTGTCACTGTGATAATTAAATACTTTTTTCTTTTACAGCAACTTGTAAATACGAATGAAATCACTTTAAAAAATGCTTTATTGTCTAAAGTAATTTTTTTTTTGTTTTGTAACCTATGTTGAATCAAAAAAATTATTCTGAAATATCACTGATAAACTATATGACTTCACAACATTCATGACACATACAGTACCTAATGCGCAAACCATGTAAATAATGGCCTATGGGCCAATAACTCATCAAGGTTTATAGTCACCATCCCTGTGAGTAAACCTCTGATAAAAAGTTTGTTTTTTCAATTGAGCCAAGATTCTTTTAAGATGAGGCACAAGAGCAATTAGTACTGGATCATTTCCCTAACATTACCAATGGCCTTTTCCATGACTTCGTGTTCACTAAGCAAGCACTCTAACCGGAGGTCACGGCTGCCCCTTGAATACCAGCTTATATGGCTCATAAATTATACTTCTCTTGTACTATCCGAAGTCTGTGACTCCTAGATTATAATTGATATTCGGTTGCAATTATGCGTAATTAATAACTGTACATTCACGTGTATTTATGTATGTTTTCTTTCTTGGGTTTCTAACTAGTGTGTTTGTACAATGATATTATTTTAGATGATTTAAAATCAATTTATAGAAAAAGTGTTACCAAATCAGCTCAAAAACTATAATTTTAAAGACAAAAATTTTAAAAGGATTTGTTTGAAGTAAACTTCATTATGCTGTAAGAAAATACAATTAAACCATGTAGGTTGCTGCCTTTTCATACCAATAAAAAATAATTTAAATATAATAATCTTTTATTCATTAAATTATTTAAAAAAGTATAAATCAAACTGGTAAGTGTTATAAGTAATGGCAACAACGAAAATCAATATGCAGCTTGTAACACTAGGTTTTATAAGTTTATAATTAAACTGAAAGCACAAACATATGTTTACACGTTCTAAAAGTATGTACTTATGGTGCGCCAGCATCAAGACAAGACTCTTACGCGATAACGCTGTAGAATGCTATTGAATTGTAATGGTGTTTATATGGTTGAGAAACACGCATCAAAAGGTAAAGGCAGCTCAAAAAAATATTTGCTAGTGATTTTATATTTACTGGATTTGCTATATTACCGGTATACATCTAAAATCAAAAAATCTAAAACACAAAATGTGCGTTGTTCAACAGAGAAAATAATTTAAGATGTTGAAAACAAAAAATTTCCTATGTTTATAAGCTAAGCAATAAGAAATCAAAAAGACTTATAGGCAAAAGAATTGACTATCAATTTAGCTAGAGGCAAGGCTAGTGTGATGCTTATAACACTATAAAAGATTTTGCTGCAAATATAATGTTTACCTTTACCAGGTGCGACTATTACCTGCTGTCGATATCTTTGAGCCAATCTGAAAAGCAGTGATTTATACAAGTGAGCTCAGTTTTGAAACATAACCTGCAATTGACAATGTTAAGTAGATATGTGATGACTTGCAGGTAGAACCACTAGTATAGTATTCATCACATAGAATCGGTAGTGCATCATCTGTATTAGTATTGTACAACTGAGTTTGTTTGTCGAATTGGAGTTAAGGAAGGGACAGCAAATTTCGGGAGATAAGAACTTGCTAGGGAAAATTTAGATTCATTCTGTTGCAGCTTGACCAATTTAGCAGCAACTCTTTTCTTGTACTGCTCTTTTCTAAAATTATAAAAACAATTTGATTCTTAACAATTAAATATAAACAAGTAATTTAAGTGACAGCTCACGTAGAAAAAGTCTTAGCAAGTTTGGCAGTCTAATAGTAATGCACCATTTAAATTTATTAACAAAAAAATCAACACTCAAACTTTTTTAAAAGTTGAAGTAAAATTTGTCATGTACTCTATATACAATTAACTTTGTTTCTATTATTGTCCTACACTGATTAGGCCAAAAAGTACATATAAATGCACATAAAAAAGCTTTCCAGTAGTAATATATACAGGCTTTCTTGGATGATATCTTTATTAATTTAATATTTTTTTATGTAACATATTACTGCGAGTCAGCTAAACATAGTAAAAGTCAATAAGTTATGATGAGATAAAAAAGTAGTGCAAAATCTTTTGCTAAAATAAAGGTTTTTCGACAAAGGTTCTGATGGGAAAAGTTAAGCGTATACATAGCTAAAAATATCAAATAAACTGTTTTTTGATTGCCATTTTCAAAAAACATACAAGTTTCACAACAAAATCAGATAATAAACTAAAAAAAGAACTAACTCAATCAGTCTGACAACCCCCACAGCAATGAAGATCAGCAAAGTTATCAGTGTAATAGCTGTTGAAATTGCCCAGTACAACTGCGACCCTACAATCACAGTAAATAAATGAATTACTAAATTGTGCAGAGCAGTCATATTCAACTATGTAAAACGACAATAGTCTACTTCACACCTCAACAACAGTGAGCTTGGTGTGTTGACCCTTCGTTTAAGTTCCATGCTAGTTTTTCTAATATTGAATAGTTTTAACTCTAGTGAACACTCAATATACAATACAGAAAATTAATTAGCTCTCTAGTCTACTTTAGGCATGCCGCGCAATCACAGACTGTCTTACATAAAGCAGGAAAGATACAGCTAAAAACAAATTTTTATTCTTTAGGCTTGACTCTAGTAAGTTTTTATATTTGTTTAAACGTTTGAAGTTAAGAGATTGCATAAATCTAAATTATCCAAGTCAAAGACAAACTAATAAAACATATTTAAATGTTAATGTTACATCTTCTCTCATTGGACATTTACACTTACATTCAAATAGACAACATTAATTTTACTTTGAAAATATTATTTTATCCTGGAGCAGCAACACACCTCAAAGTCAAGTTTAATTAGGTGGTGCTTGTTGATGGTTGAAGTGCTTAATTTTAGAGTCGAAATGGGAATTAAAATGATGGTTAATTGATGTTTCATCAGTTTGCATCTGGTCTTGAGCTATTCCTAGCCTATTATGCATTCATCAAAAAGACCAACAAATGTTAGCCAACATATTCAAATTATTTTCTACATTTAGTTATATAATACGGTAGAAACATTGCTGTTTACCAAGAATATCACATAAAAATTTAAGCTACAGAATACAGACAACAGAATGATATGAATTATTTTTACCGCTTCCTTTTATAGTGGAGTCCTCTGAAGTAATTTCCGGTTTGAAAGTCACTGACTGACTAAGTCTGTCTTCAACGCCGGCTCTCAAAGATGCATTAAAAAAAGCAGCTATATGTGTTGCACTAGTGAGTGAGTATGTAAAGGAAGGTCCTTGGTTGGCACCTGATATTCTAATGTCCGCCAGGCAATCATTTGACTGCGAGCATATTTTGAGAACAAAATACTTTTGAATCTGCAATTGAACATCTGAGAAGTTTATTTTATCCTAATGAAGGTTTTTTATTTCTTAGCTAAGTTTTTTTTTTTGGGTTGCTGATTACATGATAGTTTTAAACAGATTTTTTTCTTTAGTGACTAATTGAAATGTTTTTTTAATTCATTAACTGTATAATCACAGCAATACTATCTGTAAAGTATCCAAAAATACTCAACAGAATGTTTTAACTGTAGAAAAATCAGGTGTTATGTTATTGATTTGCAATTATATAAGCTATTGAAAAATAAATTATAAAAAATTGGGGCTATCCATTGTTAAATAGCTACTTTCCATATATATATATATATATAGTGATTTCATTTTTGTACATTTTAGCTATAGCTCACAAGCCCTACACGCAATAAAACATATTGAACATAGCATCCTACACTATGCATTAGAGTCTGCTTTCATTTTATAAATTATATTGTTTTAAGCAACAGTTAGATGTATGCTTTTCCTTTACCAAAAAAATTCTAATTTTTGAAGTAATGCACAATTTTATTTTATGCAAATAATCAATAAAAATTAAGAGTTGTTCTTAAGTTTAGTAATTTTCCTATAAGGTATTATGATGCCATATACTGGAACACTCACACTGGTAGGCTTGACCTTCCAATAAAAGTTTATATTAGAGGTCTCAATTCTGTACTTTGCTTTAATAGGACTAGCAGGGCCTAAAACAGTATACATTTTTATATTATAATTTATTTTTTGTTAGATCAGTGGTTTCCAACCTTTTGCATTCTTCCCTTCTTTCATAAATGTCGACTGTTAATTTCCCTGCTTTGAAAAAACAAAAACCTTATGACTGACATAATGATATTATTATAAGATACAATGCATTGTTTATTCAATTATATATATTTAAATATGATTTTATTATCATAATAATTATAAAATTATGCATACATAAAACTAGAAGCAGTCAATTATTATTATTTTGACTGCAGCTGATGATATTGGGCTTGGTTAAATCTAGCCCAATATTTGACCAGGCCCATCTTAGCTCACTTTGGAGATCAAGGCAGTTTCTCTTTTCTTTGAATTAATGAAAATCCTACTTCACATAGATAGGTATGATGTTGGATGACACCAAAGCTTTGCTTTTCAGCTATGTGTGAGAGAATTTGCTTGCTTAAACCCATAATACATTAATAGAAAGAGATTTCAAATCGTTTTACATTGCAGAATTGTTAACCAGCTCAATGAAGTCATTTTGTGACTCTTTGGTGACTTTTTCAACAGAGCCGTTGAATTGGTTACATGTGAAGTTAAGAATATAGTCTTTCTTTTTTAGAAGGTCACTCAGGCAAATACCGTTGAAACTACACCAAAAACTTGCCCAGAAATCGTTTTTGAAAAATAATCTAAAACGAGATCTTCAACTAATGAGTTGTTAAATGTGAGGAAAGACACCACATTTTAATGCAAATTCTCACTTATTCTCACTTAAACTGAGGCAGCATAAGGTCATTGTGTGTTAAATAATTTCTGTTTTGAAAAGGTAAAAACTGATGTACATGGCAGTCTACAGAAACAGGTAAGCTTTGTTAAAATGATTGAAGGAATTAGAGTAATGCATACGAAATCACTGCAGGAGAAAAATAAATGCTAACATGTCCAGTTATCTTGTCAATGTAAAACAGGCTATTGAACTACATATGTTCTTATCACTTGGCAGTTTTGTTATTAAAAATCCTGAAGCCCCACCTCCCCCCCCCCCACCCATAGTGTAATTGGTTAGCGCCCACTTGCAAGCCAGGAGGTACATAGTTCGAATCTCGGTAGAGAAAATTATTTTACAACTCTAATAAACAAAATCATATTTAGAGAACAGTTATCTTACGTGATAAATAAACAGAGGAGAAATTTTTCAATGAGAAAACTGTTTCTTCTTTAATCAAAACGGAGGTCCAGCATTTGAAGAAGTAGACGTCTCCATAAATAAACTTAGAAAGCTTCCAAATATTATCGGCTATCTAAAAATCAAAAATTAAAACATTTAGTTTCTACATAATTTGTAAAAGCATATTTTTTGTAGCACTATATTACCTGTTAGTCACATTTTAGCAAGACTTCTCTTTACTGTCTTGTTTAATATCATGTTGCAAAGTTTTTCATTAAAATACTGCAACCGGAAAAATAGTCATAATGCTTTAAATCAATACTTTTCATTCAAAATGCACCTTTAAAAGTTACTAGCTTAAAATGTTTTTGTAGTTGCCAAAACAGATCAAACTCATTAAAACAAACCAATATTTTTTGCCAAACTTGCCTATCTGTTTATTTTAAAATTTTGTTTAAAATCAACAAATTATTCAAAACTTTAAATGGTAGTTGGGTAGTGACAAATAAAGCAGAAAGATTAATTCTGCTCACCACTCAGTTAAGGTGGTAGTATGAAGCTGCAGTAGGTATGTCTTTTTCGACTTCTCAAATTGATCTTTCATCTTTCTATGGTTTTATTGCCTTAAAATCAATTTGAGTTCGAGGTCTTCAGATCGACCAGCTCAATTGATGGAGGTCAATCTTTGACATATTTCCATAAATCGATCTCGGGGAGATCAATCTGGGATTGATGCATGGAAAGCCGGTGAATGTGAACTCTTTAGATTGATTAGTTCCATATGCCACAGAAGCTTGCATGCCTCTATGTAGGTATTTGACAATGTTCAAAATATTGACAGGGCATCTAAACCTAGTGAGAATCAGTCAAAAACTGTTTCTTGATACTTTGTCAAAAGCTTTAGGGAATTTAATGAATGACGCATGAAGTGGTATGTTTTACTTAATACATTGTTCCTGTGTTTGGCTCAAACAGAAGATCATGCCCATAGTATGTTTACTACCCCTGAAGCGACACTAAGGTTTTTCAGCATGACGGGATCAACGTGCATGTTTATCTTGTGTAACAGAGTGTATGAGAGTATGCTAAAAAGGGCAAAGATACTCTTCTGCAATTTCCATCTTTTCTCTGACTACCCTTCTGAATTCTTACGTTTCCTCACCCATATCTGCTCTGTTTTGATTGGGTAGCAAAACTATCTTTTTTTAATGTAGGAATAACAGTTGCATCAATCTAATGTTGAGGTATGTGTTGTTGCCTTCAATCAGAAATAACACCTGGTACCATGTTTCATACATCTGTTAAGATTCCAAAGTTCAATGTGTTCTACTTTCCTTAGTAGCGTCAATTGCATTTATTAAGTGCTACAGTCTGAAGGCCCAGAGAAACGGTGTATAGCTCTTATTCTGTTTTGAATATCTTTCCAGGAAGCCAGAGCATCATAGATGTATATTAGGAAAGTGATCAAAGAGGGTCAGCTATTTTTTTGAAAATTTTCAACTTCTCATGAAATACTGTACTGCCATTTACAGCTGCAAGCTGATTCGTTTCTTGGTTAACAAGCCCCTCCACTTCTCAATGTCTTACATATAAATATTTCATATTATTGACATCTGCTGCGTGCTGTAGATTTTTAGCTGTGGTTCCAACTACTAGCCAAACTTCAACATCCTCATGTACTGATGAAGCTTGCTCTTTGCCATTGTGTAATGGCTAATATTTGGGTGCGTATCTGTAGCACATTATTTCCTGCATTGTTACATTTCTCTAGGGTTTCATCTAACAAGTATTGATATTTTTCTATTGGGCTTTTTTTGCTGCTTTATTCAATATCTTAGTGGCTTTCCAGTGTGCTCTGACAGCCAGTTATTAGCATCTCTCAGTACTCTGACCAATATTTTTCTAATTTGACACTTGTTTAATTTCCTTGAATTTTACTTATTTCCAGTTTGCTTGGTGGTTTTCTTGTTTGTTTTCTTAAGCGTCTTTCAAACTGAAAATGCTACTTTGTACCTGACTGCTTAATAATCTGTTTCACAGTCAGCCCTTCTTACCTGCACTCTGGTGTTTTTGACATCGCTTTTTTCTTTTGTCCTAATTATAACAAAATTCAACATTTTCTAGTGCTTTTGTCAAAAGTGCATGTAAGTGGCTTTGTGATGTCCTTTGTGCTTAAAACAGTGTTTTTGACTACTGATCTATATTCAGGGTACAGTGCCAGCAAGAGTTCTCTATAAAAGTTTCACATCACATGCAGTTCAGTGTGGTCCAATAACACCTTCCCATTACTTATTTTGTTCACAGCCAACTGTCGCATTGAAATGCCAGTTAAGGACAGTTGTTATTTTCTAAAGATTTAGGAAAGTATTTTTTCAGGTTGGTTGTAAAAGGCAATTTTTTTCTTTATTTGGTATAACACATTAGTGGTGCACAAACATACACCATTGTACTATATACATTCTTCTTACGAGACGAGCGTATGGTCATTATCATATCACTTACAGGTGGTGGATTTTTTTTCAGAAGGTGGGAAATTTCGTTATTATAGAGACATACTTGAGAATCTTTTTTCCTTTACCTTAGTCACTCAAAATGACTTTATATACTTTCATAGCTAATAGTTCATGCTTGACTGAGTGCATCTATTTTCATTCTATATTTACTTGGTTTATCTGGAATCAGGGCAGTTTTTTGCTCAGGTCAATTTAATCTATAGTCCTTTTAATTAGAGTTCATACATGCCATTCTGCAAGCTACAATTGTTCCCATCGTCCTAGGATCTGTGATTCAGAGCAGGAGGTTATCGGTGTAAACCTTGTTTAACCAAGCAATGTTCAAGTTTGAATTGTCAACTATATTTTGACCATTTTTAGAGCTCTGTGCAAACTTAATGCTTAGTCTAATTTAAAATGAAGTCAGTTCTTGTTTCTCTAGGTTCAATCTTTTGGCATACACAATAACACATATCCTGGCAAGCGAAAACAAGCCAAGGCATGTCATGATTTATTGGTAAGCTGCAGTTGCTTACAGGCAAACCTGTTATTTCGTTTGCTACTCTTGAGAGTGCAACACACTTTTTCTAAAATGGCCCCCCACATGCCTTAAAAAAGCATGATTTTTTTGCCAGGATGATTCCATCACCCTTTCATCTGGGAATTTAGCCAAATTGGCAGTTGATTCCCTCACATTGTGACCTGAGGCGGGTTGTATCGTGCGGCATATTTGCCAACCTTTAGTAATATCACCAGCTCCTAATATACAATTCTTGTTCAATAATACTTTTTTGTTTTGGCATTTCATTGTAAGTAACTGATTGACGTCAGGTTAGTATTTTTGAATCAATACTGAATACTGATGCCAATGCAAATTCAGCGCAACTTGCACTGATTTCCTAAAAGCTACGTGTGCAAAGCACTAAACAAAATAAACAAGGTTAGCCTAATATACAAGTGGTTTCAGGCTATAACTAATAAACATAATTATTAAAATTTATTTTTACCTGTTCTAGTACTAATGGCTCAGAATTATCTGTATAGCCATGGAGATAGATTTGATCAACATTACTAATATTTGGTGATGGTGGAATGACATCTATTTGTAGTTCATTTCTTTTGATAGAAATCTTTATATCTGTCGGTTGAAGGGGATCTAGTAAAATACAAAAGCTATATGTTTACCAAATCTCTGCTGGTTTGCTTATTAATAACATGGTAATAAGGGACCAATAACTAAAGCTGTATTGACATTTGGACCAATAACTAAATTTTAATTAAAATTTGAACCAATAACTCAGGTTTTATTGACATTAGGAGCAGTAAGTAATTTAAAGCAGTAATTTTCAGTTCATTTGTTTGAATATGTTGAAATAACAGCTGTTGGGTAAAGTTATTTGTGACTTACAGAGCTGGTTTTGATAGCAGCTAACTTTTATGACAGAAAATAACCTAGAATATTGTTAGCCGGTATAAATAGTGTGTCTCATCAAATGCAAACATATAGGTTACAGCAGCAGCTTTGTATTTATATTGATTTTAAAAAGTCTTTAAAAAATAATTATGTGAAGGATTTTACTCACTCAGTATGAGATCATACACAGGGCTTGTACTCCTACTCTTAGTTTGCTCTATTGTTAATGTGTATGACAGTTGATAAGCTTGGCCCAACTTTACATTTGATATTTCAGTCTAAAACCGGCACACAGAATAATGAATCAGGTTAGTAAATTGATTTGAAAATTGGAAAATGTAGCAAAATATCATATGCATCACTTAACAGCTTTAAAATAAGTTTAATGTCAACATATTCTCGAATAATATACTATAAAATAATGTAACCAAAACATTTCAATCAAAAAAATGTTTTAATCGAGCTTGTCCTATGCTATTTTGAGTTTACAACTTTCCGTGACATTTTCCCAATAATACGATGCTCTTTGTACTATGTGAATTTGTCCTATGTCATATTAAACTATATGCATTCTCTTGAATAAAGCTTTTAGTACTTCTAGGTATATAATTTCATTTGCCCACAACAGATACTGTATACAATTGAAGTAAGTTTCTTTACTTAATGCAAAAATCTCAATTATAAAACTCACCACTGTTGGGCTGGTATGATTGAAGACTTCTGAAGCTTTAGGGACAATATTAAGGTTGAGAGTGAGGTGTTCATTGGGAGTGAATTCTTCTCTTTCAACTACTACAGTTGATTCATTGTTACTAGATAACTTAATATTGGCATTTAGAATTCCTGGGGGCTCTCCATCTACATTAAATGTTTCAGATTAATACTTGATTAATATTTGTTACACATCACAGACAAGGAAGCAAGTTGCAAAATTCAATGTAAATACTGGCTTTAAGAAGCAGAAACAAATAAAGGTGAAACAAAAAGCCAAGACTCTAAAGGTTATTCAAAAGTAAAATTTTTGTTTAAAAGAAGTATAAGTTAGCAGAAAAATTATCGCTGACCTATATGCACTCTATATATTTAATGGTTCGATATCTTCAAGAAAGATATTGGATAAAATTTCAACAGTGCAATACACATTCTTGTACATACCAGGCAAGATGTTATCATATACATTGACTATGTGATGTGACTAACTGTATGTATAGCAATAAAGTAACGCAACATCTAATTATACCTAATAAAGCATTGAATACAATGATGATTGATTTAGATTAATTGAAACTGTAAGAGGCAAAGCGAAAATATGTACGTTCATTTAACTAAGTTTACTAATAATATCTCAAAAATGCATTTCACAACTTCAAACGTATTTTTGAATGACAATATTATATTATATTAGAAAGACTAACATAATTTCAAAAATTCTTAAAGTTCACTCTTGCAGTATTTAAAACTTAATTTACATTTTAATATGTACATGCATTTGAGAGTATTGTAATTCTTTTCACTCTAAATTTTAATTATATTTCGTGACAGTACTTGATAAAACAGTACAGCTATGGCTTATTGTATATATATATATATATATATATATATATATATATATATATATATATATATATATATATATATATATATATATATATATATATATATATATATATATATATAGGCTTGGGATAAAGAACTAAAGCATGTTCAATTACTGCACAATTAACTAGCAAGATGACACGTTGTGCATACAGAAGGAAGTTTCCTTGAGCAGGTCTAAAAGAAGTAGCAGTGGTGTGAAAAAATATTTCTACGACAGTTTCAAGCTGCTGGTGAAAAGAGGCAGTTGCAAGAATGCAATTTAAAATCTAATCAAAACAAAGGGGCTATTATACCATACAGACTGCCCTAGATGACTTCATTTTGCTGAAGAATATTATTTTGACTAACAAAAATTTACCAATCACTACTGGTGTAGCTGTTCTTCCTGATGGATACCATCCGGAGAAATGGCCTTCTTCTGAAACTGCTGAAAGTAACTGACAGGTTAAAACTTTTCTCTTAGGACTTATAAGCCCGCTATCACTTCTGTAGTCTATTTTATATCCTCGATTGAGATTGTTTTCTGTATAACAAAACCGAGTATTTGTTAAATAAAGGGTTGAATGCAAAATAACAACATCATATACATTTTCAAATGCTGTAAGTATATCAATAGCTTTTTAGTTTGAGGCTTTTTTGCATTAAGTTACTTTTTTAAAAAATTTAAGAGAAATTTTTAGTCTTCTAGTTTAAAAAAATAAGTTTCTAATAATTAGGTAATGTAAAATATGCTGCAATTTTTTAATTAACGCTACCCATTCAGATTGCAAAACCAACTATGTTGGTTTATATTTTCTATTAAATAATATCAACGATAGGATAACAAAACTAAAATATGTTTGCTTATTTGCTCACCAAAACAATTAGGAATATAGATATTTTAGACTGAAAGCAATCCTGCAACAAATGTTGCCTTATTGTCAAGCACGCATACACACATTCAAAGATATAATAATTTGTAGGATACGTTTTTATGGCCTCAATAGTGTGTTTGGTACATTGAAACGTTAATAGAAGAATTAAAAATATAATTACAATAGAGTTAAAAATATAGCCTTGTATGATTTCATAGAGGGTGGGGAGCATGCAGGTAACATGAATGTAAATTTTGTATTGAAAACTGCTAAAAAATAGCATGTGACATTAGCATTTTTTCATGTTTTTGAACTTATGCAAAAAATAATTAAATACCAAATGACTTATAATTTGTCATACCAAGAGGGTATACTTTTACTTCGACCAACATAAGGCGAACTCCAAGTGGATCAGTTGTAGTCTGGCAGATTTTAATGTATCTGGCTTTAAATGGGGGATCAAAAGTTTCACGTCCAACTGTTGGGTAGGGTTGGTTAGCCACAGTTAGGAGTGATGCACCTGATGCAGCGTAATCATCACAGTCAGGCTCTCCTCTATTTGATGAAAGTATTCTTATGCCAGTGAGAAGTTGACCTGAAAGACAATTGATAAAGCAGTGAAAAGCGCGTTCGTTGATGCACACAGCGTAAGCACGTAAATAAAAATTGTGTTGATAATATAATCCTAGTTTTATCAATACACACAAAGGGTTTTTAGATTAAGTCATACCTTAAGTAAGATTGATCACGAACAACTGTTTTTGCACTATAGTCTAAATAGCTAAAGTACGTCTCAGATGTGTTAGAATATTTATTGTTGCCTGTATAATATACTATGAATGACATGTAACAATAGCATACACTTATAGACTCACTGCAGTAAAATGGATAACAGAATCCTGGGTGACTGTATAATTCTATTAAGGAAATCTTTACTGTTTTTTCTAAATCTATCCACCACCAGTTTGCCTTCTCCCGTAATGTTTCTGCCGCATCATATCCAAACCGATTGTTCACAGCTCTGTTTGCGTCAGCTAGTTGCCCATCTGTCCTGACTAAAGTACTACTTTGATATGCCTGTTTGTTGTAGGCTATATTAGTGTCACCTGGAAAATTAACTTCCAACGTTAACAAAGTTATCAGTTTATCATGCAATGGTTTTTCTCTTTTATTTTCCATCAGGTAGAAAACATCAATAACACCTCAGAAAGACGCTGATTCTCTGCGAGTATGACAGTTTACTGCTTACACCGAAGTACTATATGAAACATCAAACTACTATATGAAACATCAAACTACTATATGAGATACCAAATTAAAACATTATGAGATATCAGGTTGATTTATATAGTTAACATTAAAATATTTTTATCGGACTATAAAAATTGTTTGCCAGTATTTAGATTTTTCACCCGAAATTAGAAAACTTTTACTCGGTAGCAGTTCTTGGAGAACAAAAGTACTTTACCTACTAATGAGAGCCGTGTGGCTTTACAGTTGTAGGCTTGTGCCATCATAAAATATGTTTTCTTTTTATTATTTTTTTATAATAACTACAAAGATCTGGTAAATGTGCAAAATATATTGACTTACCAGAAATGGTATCTGCAAACTCACGCTCAAAATACAGCACACCATTAAATGAGCCGTATCTGCTACATTCAAGTTTGAACTTTGTGTAATCTGAGTACGGTGGTACAGTGAATGACACAGTCACCATCTTGTTTGGGTCTGCTTCTGATACAGCCAAGTCCATTACTGTTTTTGGTCCTAAAAGTTTAAACTTTTAGAATATTGCTTCATCTACACACACGCACGCACGCACACGCACACATGTATATATATATACACACATATATATATACACATATATGTATATATATATATATATATATATATATATATATATATATATATATATATATATATATATATATATATATATACATGTATATATACACACATATACGTAGATTTTTGCTTGCACATTTAACAGACGCTAGTTATATATATATATATATATATATATATATATATATATATATATATATATATATATATATATATATATATATATATATATTTATTTATTTATTTAATATTGAAAACTTACTCAGAAAAACATTCTTTGTGTAAGTTTGCGAGACTGCTACTCTTTGCTTATTTGCTAGCTCAATATTGACACGATAGAGTCTCCCAGAAATCAAATTGTTGATGGTGTATGTGATCTGGAAAACAATTTAAAGACACGCCTATATGTATTGTAATTACGAACATTAGTGTATTACATAATCCAACATAATACTCTGTACGTTACAGCTTGGCAACTTTAGTTAATTGTTGTTTATTTTAAATACTGAGAATAGTGCCAACACCAATAAATAGTTGACATACCACAACGAATTGCCTGTGTACATCATCAACTATTTATAAACTAGACATTCACTTACAAGTAGCATAACAAAGTTAAGTTTTAGACTCTGCGCTCACATTTTATTTTTTGTTGAGCATTTTCACTTCACAGTTTTCAGGGTCTTCACATAACCGCAAACATAACACATGAAACTGAAGTAGAGTTCTATTTTGCTCAATTGTTCTTGTTCCATTAACTTATTACAATTTTTATCAAAGTAAGATTTCTGTATAATAGGAATGTTGCTGCAGCTATCAGGTAAGTACCACACAACAACTCTGTTAATAGTTGCTTTTTCTTGCTTTTCCCAACCTAATGATCGAGATATTGTAGTTATTACAGTAATGATCAACAAACATGATGCAGTGTCATACTAGGTCGATTCATATATGAAGTGTCACAGTATATGTCTGGTTTGGATTATGTATCGGTGTATCGTGCGAGACGGACGTGTTTTTCTGAGCGCTCATGCCAATCTAAATATTTCAAAACCTTACACCTTTTTTATCTATATTTTATTACCTATTTATATTATTTAGTATTATCTATGTTTATTCCTTACTTACTTACTTTACTAACCCTAACACAGAAACGGCAGTCAGGCCGATTTAGGCACTGCTTGGTCAGTTGAGACCGGTTCATTTTTCCTCTGGGTACAACTCTTAACTCTAAAGCCAGTCATAGATTTAGATTTTATGTCCAGACTTTAGTTGATTTAGGGACTTGGTTTTATCCCAATTGAGTGATCATTATATAACTACTAATAGTGAGTGATTTCTTCCTTGTGAAGCAGCCACAAATTTTATTACTTTATTTATTTTTCATTGGTTTGGTACTTACACTGATACTTTGACTTTTTAGTTTATTTTATTTTTCTTGACTGGTACCTACACTTTTACCATATTTAATATTATTACATTTGATAGGCTTAAAGTTAGGCTTAAGTATGCCACCTACAGGTGTGAAAACTAAGCTAAGATAAAGAGCAACTTCCCAGCCTACTGCTAGCTTTGATCCTAGCAGTAGCAGTATATAACAGTCAAATGGCAGTTGTGGACAATGTAATGTCCAGTTGAAAAATCAAGGTGATGATACAATCTCTTGTGACATGTGTCAGTGCTGGTTTCATTTGAAACGTGCTGATTTGCACAATGATGAGGCTGAGTTTATCTCACGCATGTCAGCCAAGGGAGTTGAATGGTGTTGCAAAAACTGCAGTAGCAGTGGTCCTTCTAATAAAAATAATTTACAACTAAACCGCATTGAAAAAAATAAAGATCAAATCAAGTTCCTAGTTTCCAACAGTTCACACTTTAGAACCTAAATTTGAGGCCCTAAAATAAACCTATGCAATGGCTGTAAAAAAGCTAGAGAGAAACTTTAATGTACTTGTTGGTGTTGCTGAGAAATCTATTAGAAAAACAGAACAGGAACAAGGAGACATCAGAGACAAAAATCTAATAATTTTTAGTTTAGCAAAAAAACGATGCTAAACAAGAGACATTAGAAGTAGTTCAAAACTAATCCATGACTGCCATCTTCGTAATAAAATAGAACAAGGCGTGCACAGATTAGGCAGGGTAGATAACATCAAAGTTGATAAAAATGGTAGGAATATACCAAGGCCACTCAAGTTATGCACCAAATCAAGAGCAGAAAAATGGGAAATCATAAAAAGAATAAACCAACTTTGAGTGCAAGATATTTTTTGCCAAATCTGACCTTACCAAAGAGAAAAGGGAGGCAGATTTTTGGCTAAAAATAGAGTTGAAAAAGACCCAAGAGGAAGACCCAACAAATACTTACAAAATAACAAAACACAAAGTAGTAAAAATAGACAACTAACAAACAGCAGCTCTGCCAAAATATTGGATTTCAATAGCAACTCGTTGTTAGAAAAACTTAACATTATCAAAGCACAAAGTGAGATATACAGACCAGATATAGTATGTATAACCAAGACTAAAACTGACTCAAATTTTGACGATAATAAACTTTTAGGTGATACATACACAATTTACAGAAATGATAGGAAACAAGGGGCAGGTGGTGTTTTAATTGCCATCCACAACTCTTCACCATTAAAAATCACCAGAAACATCAATGGTCCTGGTGAATCCCTTATATCAACTATTCTAATTTCTTCTCAAATAAGCCTTGATCTTGTTACATATTAAAGACCACCTAGTGAATCCCATCTTGAGATACTTTCTAAAATTCTTAATGATAACAACTCCAACTGCCCTTTGGTGCTTGTAGGTGATTTTAACCTAGCAGACATTGAATGGGCAAACAGTCAGGGCAGAGTAAGGAAATCTTCAGGAAAACCATATTTTTACCGGGAAGCCCTAGATCTTTTTAAATGTTCCAACTTATATAGTACAACTTGTGCAAGGTCCCACCCATAAATTAACCGTCTTTTTTTATCTCTTCCTACAGCTTACTGACAAGGATTGTCTTGTTGGAATTAAATGGCAACGTTTTAGAGACATGAATTTGCACTCACTAGAAAATTTTGTACCCTCTCTGCTCTCACGACCCGAAGGCAGGCCTTGGATGACACGAGAATTGCTGCGCACCATCAGGAGAAGGGATCGTGCCTACCAGGCCTTTAGGCAGTACCCTACTGAAAGAAACTTATTATATTTAGAACGCCTTAAAAAGGCAATCAAAGCAGAATTTGATACAACAAAAAGAAATTTCATAGGGTGCCATATTGCAAATGAATTACAAAATGGTAACAGCAAACCTCTTTACAACTTTATTAGCAAATCATATTGGCTGCTTGGAAAGTACCTTGCCAGAAAGAATTCTTGACTCATTTACAGATTTTTTCTCCTCTGTGTTTAATGACAACACTCACCCCATACCAGACTTTGCATTACAAGTACCACTATTCCAGGTCATGCCCATGTTAAACATAACAATAGAAGAGTTGACCAATCTTATCAAGAAACTAGACATTTAAAAGGCCAGTAGACCAGATGAGATATCTTCGCACTGTATCGAAGAATTTAGTAAAAATGTACCAAAATTTCTTTCATGTCTCACTTTAGTTATGCAGCCCAGTTTAGATCATAATAGTGCACCACAAGACTGGAAAACAGCCAATGTAATCCCCATATTTAAAAGTGGAAGACGAGATCTGCCAAAAAAATTATAAACCTATTAGCCTAACATCGATAACATCAAAGTTGATTAAACATATTATTGCTAGTTCTATGTGGCAACACATAGATAACTACAACCTTATCAATAATAACCAACACGGCTTTCGCAAAAAGTTCAGTACCACCACAGAATTGCTTGATGTTGCCCACCATACGACTAAAGCACTAGCCGAGCACAAATCATACCATCTTTTATTTTTTGATTTTGCAAAGGCCTTTGACAAGGCCCTACACAAACTTCTGATACACAAGATTAAAGCCTGTAAGCTTGATGTGAATATAGTGAAAGGGTTTGAACAGTGGTTATTAAATAGAACATCTATGGTACTGGTTAATGGTAGGAAGTCCTACAAATTTGCCGTTACATCAGGTGTGCCTCAGGACTCAGTTTGTTTTTGTTATTTATAAATAACATGCCATTCTGTGTAAATGATTCATATTGTTGACTATACGCTGATGATACTTTGTTAGGTATGGACATAACAGAATGTGGACCATCCAAACTCCAAGAAATTATGTATGTATGCATATGGCCCTAGGAAAAAATCTTCCTAGTTTTAAGCTTTTTACGAATGGCGTCGCCATACTCCAAACCTGCAGTTTAAAATACTTGAGTGTATACATTCAAAGTGACCTCAAGTGGCATGGACATACAATAAACACTGTTAAAAAGGGGAAACAAATTGTTAGCAATGATAGGAAGATGCCTGTTTAGCGCTAGTACCGAGACAAAAATGATAGCCTTTAATACGGTAAAATGGCAATTGGTAAGTCTTTTAATATACTGTAGGTTGTGTATAATGTTCCTTCATTTGACTATAGTGTAATATAGAGTTTGATCATCTTCCATAACCTGAACTGCATACCATGTCATAACGTCATGGATAAGATAACTCTAGTTGCTCATAATTCTTGTTTCATTAGAGTACAAGACCCAAATAGGATACGAGGGCCAACTTCTTATAGAGCCATTTTAATATATATATATATATATATATATATATATATATATATATATATATATATATATATATATATATATATATATATATATATATATATATATATATATATATATATATATATATATATATATATATATATATATATATATATATATATATATATTATACATTCATATGTGTTCGTGTGTGTGTGCGTGTGTGTGTGCATATGTGCTTGCATGTGTACGTACGTGCATGTGTGCATGCACGTGTGCATGCATACATGTGTGTGCGTTTGTGTGTGCCTGTGTGTGCACATATGCGTGTGTGCGGGTGTGTGTGTGTGTGTATGTGCGCGTGTGCGTGCGAGCGTGTGTGCATGCGTGCATGTGTGTATAAACAACTCTTACTTTTATTTAAAGTGCAAACTTGCATTACTTTTTGCTGATAGACATGAGTGATGTTTGTTTTTTATCCAATGTTTATTTACATGTACATAATTCGAAGTCCTTTTGATTTCTATTTGCTTATGAAAATACAAATGCGCTATCAAATATCATGCTTATGTACAACTGTCAACACACACCTTTATATTATTATAGAGTCACAGATCTATATCAGTATTCATCTTAGCAGTTTGATAAAGCTAATAAATTCCCTTGTACAATAATTGAAATAGTAGCGGCGACCAACCTGAGAAGAGGTACTCAATGGTGTCCGGTACTGTGTGCCTCCAGTGTTGTTGAAAATCAGGCCTATTTTAGCAAAGCGCGTATAATCACTTTTTCTTCTTGCCACACCAAGTATATTATCCACCTTGAATTTTAGTGTTATTGCAGTGGCAGTAGAAGTGACCTCAATGTTGCTAAGAGCATAGCTATATTGTGACGCCACCCAGTTGTCCCTACATTACATTTTTACATAGAATACATCAATCAAGATTTTACTATCATTTTCTAAACAGCTTTTCAACCATCTGCACTTTTTAAGCAACATTTTCTCAGTTTAAACTGTCACTTTTTAAAAAATACTTTCAACTTCAGTGTTTTTATTTGACTACTATAGTTTTGTTTTGCTTTACTGATGACAAGCCTTAATTATATTTTTGAATTGCTCAAAATTCTGCTAGACAAACTTATTTTTGGTAAAACTACAATTTAAACAAAAAGCCTGCTTACCTGTTACTAGCAATGATTGTGTACAGGTAGAATATATATTGCAGTGTCTTCATAATTTATACACATACACATAAAGAATGTGACTTGATGCAAAGTTCAATCAACTATATTGCAAGTCGAAAAAACAGAGAATTTTTATGATTGTTCAAAGCTTCGATAGAGTTTTGATTGTTACAGCAATATTTATTTATGCTCTGCTATTTTCTAGTGAAATATATATATTATTACTCCAATAATTTAAGGATATTCAAATTTATAAACAATTATATTAAAGCAGGTATTTTGCTAATAAATTGCTTAATATAAGTTTCATTTCTTTTTCATCCTCAAAGCACAACCTGCTTTAAATGATTGATACTTTATTAGTAAAACATTGACGCTGCAACCAGTTTCAACTTATCCCGCAATTCGAAACCAAAAAAATTATCTGCCATTGCACATGAAAGATAGTGGAATTACCAAGATATTCTTGAAATTTTAAAAATCCATATTGATTAGATATCTATATTTGCACTCATGTAAAGAACCTATTTAAATTACTGGTATTTAATGCTACACCTCTATACATGTTTGTCCTAATAACGGTAGGTGTCCTTAGGACGTTATTAGCTTGTGAAGTATGGTTAAATTTTTTTTTCTATTTTAATTTTTATACCTGTTCTATTTTTAATGTTTTTATTGAAAAACCTATGTATTTCAATTACTGTGTTTAAAGCTCTGATTAGCACCGTTTAGCTCTGAGATTATTTATCAACATGTTTCACAAGCTACTACCACATTTCTACCATTATTACATAAAAATGCATAAATTATGAAAGCAAGTATGTTATGGAATTGCAATGACTATTTTTTTTTACTAAAACTTGTGAATGCAAATACAATTATTTTTAAAACTGTCTTTTTACTGTGTAAAATAGGTTTCATACTTTGCAAAATATAACTTTGAACTATTATTCGTAAAATATGACTAATTCTTTGTGACTCATAGCTTGTAACTTTAACTTATGTGTGACTTATAATCTATTCTCTTTCTAATGACTTAAAACCTATGACTACTGTATGAACAAGATAAAAATGCGGTGTCTGTTAATGTTTGTGCCACTGTATAATATCACAATAGATACAGTACATCTGTTTTACTGGCTTTTGACTAGTGCGAAAGGTTATACAGTGGTAATATGATAGACAACTGAGGAGCAATTGAGAAAAAGGTCATGGGTTTTTTAAATGATAGTTCACAATCAGAAATTAGAAAACAGTTGCATGTAGCTCATCAATAAGTTGTGCTGGGGCAAAGAAATACAAAAACATGTTATTAGATTGTTTTATTTGCAAAATGAACAAAACTAAATTAGGTTACAAAGACTATTTATTTATTGATATATTTATAACAGTATGAATTTACTTGTGAATTATGAAAGTCAATGCGCAGAACAAAAGTTAATAGATATCAATATGTATATAATTTAAAAATCATGTTGTAAAAGCTCATTCAAATTACGAGTATGAAAAATGTGTCTTATATATGGTAAGTGTATGCATAGAATGCCTATAATAAAATGTTATGTCAATGTTGTGCAACCCTGTATAAGTTGGTTTGTTTTTAAAGTGAATGAGATTAATCAAAATATAATTGCTATGCTACCCAATAACATATTTGCTAAGGCTGCTTTTCGTTTTTACTAGTAATTACATTAATGCAGCATATATGTGAAGACTGCAAACACTATAAAGTAACACAGAGGTTATGCAAAGGAAAGATCGTCTTTTATAATTTCACAGCACAGGTAATTTAAATGTGGGAAATGAAAACACCGATGCAGCGCAGTGCCAATGAGAACTGGTAAGAACAAGGTGATGATAAAAAAACAAAAATTGCTACAAAATATTGTATGTTTGTTTGAAAGACAAACATGTGCGAATGGCAGTAATGCTGTGAATGTGTGTGACTATTACCTGCTGCCGATATCTGTGAACCAATCTGAAAAGAAGTTATTTATACAAGTGAGCTCAGTTTTGAAACAGAACTTGCTATTAACACTGTTAAATAGATATGATTATTGGCAGGTATAAACATTAGTATAGTATTTATCACAGAGACTTGGTGGTGCATCTTCTGTATAAGTAGTACTGTACTATTGAGTTTGCTTGTCAAAATGGAGTTATAGAGAAGGAACAGCAAATTTAGGGTGGTTAGAACTTGATATATATAATTTACTGGTAGGTATAAACATCAGAATAGTATTTATCACTTGAACTTGGTGATGCTTTTTCTTTATCATTACTATAATACTGGGAATGACCAGCAGAAGGTAAAGGATGGGCAAGAACTTTGTTATTCTGAAAACTTGCTTGTTTGCTAGCTTCATCCCGCTGTAACTTTGCCAATTTCTTAGCAACTCTTTTCCTTTGCTTTTTTTTTCTAAAATAATTGCAATCAATGTTTTATTATTGATTTTATTTCAAAGGACTACAATTTACAAAAGTGACAGAAACTTACTGTGTGGGTTGGTCAGCATAATGATACACTATTTAGATGCAGTATTAGAAATATTTCAGTGCAATTAAATATCTTCAAAAGTTTTTTACAAAATTAGGATACAGATAATTTTATTTTTCAATTTTTTATTGTCACACCCTAGACTAATTGAAATTGCAATATCTTAGCACTGTCAATCTAAATGCTCTAATCTGCTTGTATACAAGAGTTCCTATTAACTAAGATAGAAATTATTTTTTCCGTAAATAAAATAGAAATAACAAAGGTAAAGTATTATATTTATTTGAATAGCGAGAAAAACATTATGAAGTTTTTTTTAAGCGGACAAAAATCTTGATAATTTAAATGTCAAATTTTTGCAAGCTCTTTTACTGCTATAATATTGCCTTGCACAAAAAAGATAAACACTGCCATATATAGTAGAAAATAAATCATAAACAAACCCGATTAACCTGACAACAGCCAGGATTGTGACTATCAGCACGGTAATCATTATGACACCCAATGAGATTGCAAGGTACAATGTTGTTCCTAAAACCACAGCATACAAGTAAATTTAGCTTCACATGAATCAAGTGTAACAAGGCTCAACTTTGCATTTCTACAACATTCAGTTGAGATTCATCTTACTTCATTCAGTGCACATCAGCAAATTATGAGCTGACAGCTTGCCTAAAATTAATTGAAATTTACTATACGTGGTATTTTTATGTGCTTGTTCTAATTATGAATAACAAAAAAGCTGGGAGGATATTCTTTAACATTAAAACGAACGTCATTGCAATATGCACTTAACATTATATACATGTGACCGTCACAAGATAACCGTGACAGTCCGAAAATGCAATTTAGCTAAAATATTAGGAAAAAATATATGAAATTAAGCAAAATCAAAATTAGCCTTGATTATTTATAGGACTTTGCGTTTATTGATATGCTTTTAGTTTTAAACAAACCCTCCTATACACTTGCAGCTAAATTAAGAAAATTACTTAAAAACTAGAGATTTCGAGTGTGTACTAAATTAAGTAAAATGACCCAGCTGTTTAGTTGACTATTTTTGCCTAACTTTTACTTTATAATTTTTGATATTAGTTAGTCCTAACCCTCAATCGGTGACTCATTATCTTTGAAATCCATATTTAGTCTTTAACAGTCAAATATTAATGTTTAGATTTTTAGTTTTCAACATAAAAGAGCAGCCGTAGTCTAGAGGGTAGAGGGCATGCTTTTTAAACTCAAGTTCATGTGTTCGAACCCCAGAAAAGACCTTTGGAGATGATAGAAAGACCATCAAGTCATAATTATTTCTGTGCTTCATATAAAAACATTCTTAGATGTCTGACTGAAAAAAACTTTTTATCAGTGATAAGTTTACCAGTGGTCTCGTGGTGTAACGGATAGAACAGTTGCTTGGAAGCCAGAAATCCGGGGTTCGATTCCTAGTGGAGGCAAGTATTTATTATATCACATAAAAGTGGAATACAAATATTATAAATATGGTGCGCATGGTTTGTACTACCTTTTCTTTTAGATGAGCTTTCTGTCACAGTTTCCTGTTTAAAGTGTGTTGACTGACTAAGTCTGTCTTCAATTCCAGCCCTCAAAGTTGCAGTAAAAACAGCAGGGATCTGATGTGTCTTAGAAATCAAGTATTTAAAGGAGGGTCCCTTACTAATATTTGATACTCTAACGTCCGCCAGGCAATTATTCAAATGGGAGCAAATACTGATAATGAAATATTTCTGAATCTACAATTAGGCATATGAAGAGTATTATTTTGCTTCTCAACGCTAGTTTTATGTTTATTCTGGTAATGTGTATGATATGTTGGAAAACAGAATCATTTGCTCAAATGCTTTTTATTGTTTGTATTATATTATACTTTTCAATTTAACAGACATAATTAAATTAAATAGATAGTTTTAGAAAACAGACACTATTCCAGACTTGTTTTCATTTGATTGATTGATCTTTTAAATGAAAATTTCAAATATATGATTAACTTTTCAAAACATTGTATAGTTTGTATAAGCAAGAAGAAAAACTGTTTTTTCAATAAATAGAAAAGTAACTACTGTGTAGTTTTTTTAATAATGTAAACTCACACTGTTTGGGTGGACATCCCAACGGAAGTTGATGTTACCTGCGTAAGTTTTATACTTTGCTTCTATAGGAGGTGCTGGGGCTACAAAAAGTAGTACAAAATATTTTAAAACCTGCTTTTTTCATCCTATTGCAAAAGCATTTTATAGTTTTATAACGTAATGTTGTTAAGAAGTTTTATAATTTAAATATTAAATTACAAGTTGGATAGTTCATTTTGATCAGAACTTTTGCACTGCTTGCTCAGTTTTTTTCTAAAATGAAATTTACCTAAGTATTTTACTGAGCAGTTTATTTTTGCTTTAAGATTGTTGCTTTTCATAAGTGTAAAAATTGTGTTTGTTTGGCCCCACCCTAATACCAAAAACGCAGTGTAATTTACTATTAAAGCTCAGTTTAATTAAGCAACATTCCAATTGAAAACAAAAACACAGTTATCGGGTTACAAGAAATAATTATGTCAATCAGGAGCAAGACATCAGAGTATTTACAAATATTTCTTTTCATCGTTAAGGATTTTGACAAGGTAAGCTTGGCAAAAACTTTATCAGTGAATATAGTTTCCGTACCAGAAGAAAGAACAGCAGTGAAATTGTTTGATGAAAAATAATTTTTTCCTTCAATCACAGCTGAGGTCCAAGATTCAAAGAAGTAAGACTCTCCATAAATAAAATTTTCGAGATTCCATACATTGTCAGCTACCTAAAAATTTTGGAATAAAACGGTCACAGTCTGCAAATTCAATAAAAATATGTTGACTGCGGCAAATTATATTAACTGTAATACAATTTTCTATTGGTAAAAGACAAAAATAGATATACAAAACAAGATCATTGGAAATAACACAGCTGCACTAGAGCAGCTATAACTAGACTTGCCAGTTAATTTACACACCTTATTACATTAGCTGTTTTAATGTGCTAGCATGATTGTGAGACAAAATATTAAAATGTTCAAGTGAATTTTTACAAGTGGAGAAGGGAGTTGGTCAGAGTAAAGACTGTCTATTTAAAATGCAGGAAAAATTTGATATTGGAAATTCATCAGCTATAAATAATATGATATCCTTTGATATGTATATATTATTGTGTTTTCTTACTTTGTTCAATAAGATTCAAAAGCAATATCACATCTGAACAATGAACAGTGCATAGTTGATTTGAAGATCGGATTTCATATCACAATTATTGCGTGTGCATGTGTGTTAGTGTGTTTTAGTACTAGACAGTAAAGCAAGTTGGCTCAAAAACAGATACCTTTTAGGCTAATGAAAAATATAATTGACGGTAATAAAATGTACTTGTTCTAATACTACTGGCTCAGAAGTGTCTTTATAGCCATGGATGTAGAGTTCAGCAACATTATTAATCTCTGGTGAAGGTAGAATAACATCTACTTGCAGTTTCTCTCCACTGATTGTAAATTTCACTTCTGTAGGTGGAAGGGGATCTGACAAAATAGAACTATGTTTACTTGTGCATTTCTATTGTCAGTTTATCAGTTTATAATCAGCGCTGAAAATAGACACAGAACTTAAAGTAGCATTGCCTTTTTAAAAGCACCATACTGCAACCACTAAATCTTTCTCTCCAATAATAATTCTTTGCTGTAAAACACTATATTAACAGCTGTTTTATGCATTTCATAATGATATTTTAAACATAAATATACATGTAGAAATTTTCAGTAAGATACAGGAACTCCTATTGCAATTAAAGACTCAGAAGATGCATGTTTAAAAAGATTTACTCACTCAGTATCAAATCATACACAGGGCTTGTACTGCTGCTCTTAGTTTGCTCTATTGTTAATGTGTATGAAAGTTGGTAAGCTTGGCCAAACTTTACATTTGATATTTCAGTCTAAAATATTTACACATGATAGGTTAATTTATTACTTATTCTCATCTGAATAGTACCTGCAGTGTACACGTGTCACATGAATAGCTTGTTGAATCAAATAGTTTTTCAGCCAACCTGTTGTCAACATATACGTTTGCATGAATAAAGTAGCTGACTATATGAGGTGATCAAATACAAGTCAAACATTGCTTGTCTTTTATAGTTTTAATCTTCCATGTCTTCAGAATTTTTTTAATTTCAAAACTTACCACTGTTGAGCTGGTATGAGTGAAGACTTCTGAAGCTTTAGGGACAATGTTTAGGTGTAGAGTGATTTCATTATTAGGAAGCAAATTTTCTCTTTCAATTCTTATTATTGGTTCATTAGTACTAGTTGTTTCCATGTTGGCGTTTAAAATCAAAGGAGCTTCACCATCTACACCAGATATGTCAGAAGACAACACATAAATTCATGTATAAGCTAAGCTATATATGGGTATGTGCTACGCATTCATCGGCATAATATAATATATCAAACTGAGTTTATTATGTACTTCATGAATTTGCTCTGATAAAATATAATCAACTTGTAATATAAAGCTTCATTTAAAAAAATATTAAAGTAGAATCATGCAGTTTTACTTTTATCAAATATTGATTCATCTAAACAAGCATCAGACGTTTTGATTCAATTGCATAACATCTGAATTAAGTAAATTGTGAACGATGTTTTTCACACCTGCAAACCTGAATTTTTTCTAGTATATCTGTTAAGAAAAATAATGCATTTTTAAAATAGCATATTATGTAGTCTTATTATGTTCTAAGACTACCTAACTATTTTACAAATTTTCAAAGTTTTTTTCATGCTGAATATATAATATACAGAACTTTTTAACTTTCCATCCAAATAAATAATGATAACAAAGTGAGCCCACAATCATGGTAGTATTTATAATAAGCCCACACTGAAGCCTGTTTTTTTAATATAAATGATAAGCATGTTCAATCTTAGACAACAGCCTAGGAAGATGGCATATTAGAAAAAGAGGGAATTTCCTTGAGCGTGTATGGAAGACCATAACATAAACGATGATATGAAAGCAGAAACTATAGCAGGTCCAATTAATGAAAAAAATAAGTTTTGAAAACACTTTGAAACCAGAAATTGAAAGAATGTAGCTTCGAGGTCAATCAAAACAAAATCACTCTTATGCCAAAAAGACTGACCTCAAGTTATTTCTTTTTTTTGGCACAATGTCACACTGGTAAATAGTGTTGACTAAGCCTAATAAAAGCAATTTGAATATTTTAGGCCAAGATGAAAGATCAAGATTTCTTTGCCAGCACGTACAGTGTTAAGTCAATTTTTGTATAATTGAAAAACTTTCATTTTGAAATAAAGGTTTAAGCAGGCTGTTACAATTAGTATTTAATTAAATAAAAGGTATATATTCGTGATATTTTTTGGAAAACACAGATTTAAAATTTTAAATAACTCATTTTTTAATATTTCATTTTTACAAAATAAATATGAAAGTTACCAATGATTACTGGTGTGGTTGTGCTTCCTGATGTATACCATTTAGTGACTTGATCGCTTCCTGTGATAGCTGAGAGCAACTGGCAGGTTAAAACTTGACCCTTGGGACTTGGTTTATCATTGCTGTTATAGCTTATTTTAGATGTTTGGCTGGTCCACCTTTCTGAATTGCATAAATAGTTGTTTAAAGAATTGATGATTGAACACCAATGATATCATTATACAAGCATGAGCACCGTAATCACAATAATAATACTCAGTATCATAGCTTCTTTGCAATCTGTGGCTCATTTTTGAAAATTATTGAAAACTAACCCGAGTTTGAAAGTAACAATTTTAGGGACTTATAAATAGTATTATAAAATATGAAAACAGTTTTTTAAACCCACTGCAAGTTGTAATTTTGTTAACAACTACTACCTATAAATTATGTTTCAGAACTAGCCACACGCATAGACTAACTGTTTTGCTGATATAGCATAAAATATGCTGCATTGTAATAACAGGAAATGTTCAAGATAGGATAGAGCCTTGCTCTAGTTGATGAAACAGCTAAAATTTTTACAATAATAAACAGAGGAAATAATTTTTTTTTCAACTAAATAGCTTCAGCAGCAATTGTAAGTCAAATTGTTTATATCTGAAGACACCATCATGAATAAAAAATAACTTCTTATGTTGCTAGTATTATTTTCCCAACATACTAATCACGCTATTTCAAGAACTGCTGTTGCATACTTCCAGCCTGTAGCTTGGAGTAAACAACAGCAAAACGTGTCTCAGCTGTGAATCATCGATACATAGTGTATTGTACTTTTTCGTAATATTATTTAGACGTTATTGGTAAAATCTGACTCAGTTGAAAAAATTACACTTGCTTTAGAAATTTAGCAAATTATGGGCACTTTCAGATAACAATTGAGTATTTCACAAAGTTCAAAATTTGTGCACAGTATTGTTTACACTGCGGCAAGCTTTGCATTTAATGTGGAAAGCTAAATATTGAATAATTTTTATACCTATAAGTATTTGACATGAAACGTAGTTTCCTTAAAACTTAAGACATATTTTAATTCTTACATCCTGAGCTAAAGTTGACATGAATAATAACAGCATCCCTTATGAAGTAATGAGGAACTATAACATAGTACAGCACATACTAAAATAGTGATATATTTATGCATCTTAAATTCACTTGGGTATAACATACTAATATAGCACAGTAAGTATTTTTGAAAACACTGTATAGTTTACATTTATGTATAACCAAAAAATATTGGTAAGCAAGTATATCATCAAAACAGTAGATGCAACATTTAGTTTTAAAGCTATAGTATAATAGTAGCATGCATATGTGATGGCTGTAGTTGTCGACTTCATTATTAGATGTTATAGGCCTATATACCTGCATAGTATACACAGGATAGCTATAACTACAACCTTTCAGCTCCAACTGCCTTTCTGAGGTTTGCATTCTAATCATTTAAGAACTCAGTACCAGTAAAATAAATGTTTGCGTAATTTTGCTATAAAGTCAAAATTTAAAAGCTATGTTGTAGATTTTTGTTTTCCCCAGTGCAACCTTTTTGGAATATATTCAATTTTGATTTTCTTTTTTTGGGAAGTTATAGACAAAAGACTGCCCACTTTTTGGCCAACTTTCTCTAAAAGGCTGGTATTTTGGTACTAGTAAAACATTTCAACAGCAAAACATGATATCTCAATAAAAATCGCAGTGTTAGAATCCTGGGATATTTTAGCAAAGCAATTTTTATTCGTTCAATAAATTTTTTAGATTTTATATAAATTAAATATTTATACACTGAAAATGCTACGTTTTTCTGCCTCAGCAAAAATGGGAAGATATTGGGGCTCATTACTAGTCACTGGCTTAATAGCTGACAAGCGATAATGACTAGCTTGCTGTGTAAATTGTTTATTGACACCCACAGTAGAATGTTGATAGATGATGCAGCCCTGATTGAGGTTGCTGTTTATTGGTTGTAGTTTGATTTCATACCAAAGAATTGCAAGTAAGCAACACACATGCAATTCACAGAGCAAGATTATCTAAAAATGTAAATTCTAGAAGAAATCTATGATATTTTTAAGGAGGATGCCTTTGAATGCCCTGTGTATATAATAACTAATAGGTATGCTTTAACCTACCAGGAGGAAAAACTTTAACTTGCACTAGTATGAGAATGGTTCCTGCATTATTACTTGTCTTTTGACAAATTTTTATGTGTCTGGCATTAAAAGATCCACCCTCAAAAGGAATATATTCAATTGGTGAAGAAAGCTGGTTTTTCACTTTTCTGAGCACCCTATCAGCTGGTGAGTTTGTATCACATTCTGGTGGTGCACTAATTGATGAGAATATTCTTATTCCAGCTAGGAGTTTACCTAGAAAAGACAATTCAAAGGTTAACAAAACCCTAAGTAGCTGAAGCACAGTCTGTGTGAATAAATTAATTTTAGAACTTTAAATTATAATTGCTATACAGAGAATGACTGCGGATCAGAACATGAATCACTATTTTCAAGAGCAGCTTATCCTACCCTGGCCCTACAGAGCCTGGTTAACTTGAGGCAAGACTCAAACGCATCTTTATTGCAAGTTGAGTAGTTCTAAAGTAGCCAAAGATTTTTGAACTCACTGCAAAAAACTGGTTCACAGTATCCTGGGTGATTATGTATCTCCATTAAATAAATTTCTACAGTCTTTCCTAAATCTACTCTCCACCAGTTGGACTGCTCTCGCAACGTTTCTGTCGCATCATACCCATATCGGTTATTCACAGCTCTGAATGCTCCAGCTGTGTACCCATCTGTTCTGACTACAGTGCTACTTTGATATGCTTGTTTGTTGTAAGCCATGTTGGTGTCACCTGAGAAATGTAAGTGTAGTGAGATTTTTAACTTCTCCTTAAATTTTATTGTCTACAAAAACATAACGTCCTGCTAGCGTTTCTTCTTTTCCTTACATACAAAACGCTCCTATCACACTTCAGAACCGTTTGTTTGTTGCTTAAGTGATTGCTATTTAAATATGTGGGACACCTGTTTATTACTATATCTATTGGAATTTACCTTACTATGTAGAACAGTAGTTTACTATGTAGAACATTACTTTACTGTATATGCAACATCAGCTTACTATATATGCAACATCAGAATACTATGTGCATGTTCATCAAGTTGGCTATGAGCTTTATACAACTCAAATGACGGTAATGTTGTTTTGACAATATGTAAAGTAATTTGCTTGAATTGTGATTTTTTTGTTTAATATTAAAAGTGTTGTCATTTGTAACTTGTAATTTATTTTCTGTAACCTCCAGTTTTAGTGTGGAAACTTGTTACTCGGTTTTGTGACTGTAATTGCAACAGTTAGTCACTCCTAATAGTAATACTGCTTCCCAAACAATTTTTTTAATAAACAGACACGCCGTTACAAAGACTATAATCTACCTGCAATTAAGGTATTGCAACATATGCAATGACTCACCAGAAATTACATCTTTAAGCTCCTTTTCAAAATACACAACATCATCTGAACTGCCGTGCTTTCTACACTCCAGTTTTAACTTGGCGTAATCTGAGGCATAAGGTACACTGAATGACAGACTTACTTTCTTGTTAGAGTTTACTTCTGATACAGCCAAATCATTTACTTCCTTTGGTCCTAAAAATATAGTATAATGTATACTTATATACCTATGCGTGTATATGTATGCGTGCATATATATATATATATATATATATATATATATATATATATATATATATATATATATATATATATATATATATATATATATATATATATATATATATATATATATATATAAATATATATATATAAATATATATATATATAAATATATATATATATATATATATATATATATATATATATATATATATATATATATATATATATATATATATATATATATATATATATATATATATATATATATATATATATATATATATATCCATCCATCGGGGGTGGTGGTGGTGGATGGATTATGGAGACAAATAATGGAGCTACCTGGATCCAAACACCAAGGGCTGCAATGCAGAAACACTCGCTGACCAGTCAAGACTTCATACTTACCTCTCCACAGGAGAGTTAAGGGCAACCTTTTAGCTGCAACTGCCTTGCTGAGGTTTGAATTGTAATCATATAAGAATTCAGTACCAGTAAAATAAAATCTCACCTAATTGTGCTAGAGTCAAAATTCAAAAACCATGTTGTAGATCTTCTTTTTCCCCAGTGTAAGTTTTTTGGAAATTTCAATTTTCATTTTTTTTGCAAAGTTATAGACAAAAAACTGCCCAATTTTGGCCAATTTTGCCAGAAAAGCTGACTTTTCAGTACCAGTAAAATATATCAGCAGCAAAACATGATATCTGAATAAAAATTGCACTGCTGGAATTCTAAGATATTTCTCCAGTGCAAGTTTTTTTCTTTGCCCAATAACTCTGCTAGATCGCTCATAAATTGGTGATTTATACACTGAAAATATCATATTTTTTCATAAAAAACTAGCAGCGCGCAGTGCTTCACGCTTCAATGAGCACGTAGGGATGAGAAGATATTGGCGCGTACATAATAATTACAGGCTTGCTAGCTGGCAGGCTATAATGAATAGCTTGCTTGGTGCTTTGTTTATGTAGCACCCATAATGGAATGTTGATAGATGACGCAGCTCTAATGAAGGTTGCTGCTTATTGGTTGTAGTTTAATCTTAGGCTAAACAATTGCAAGTAGGCAACACGCATGCCACCCGCAGAGCAATATTATTCAAGAACCTAAACTACATTTTGAGAGAAATTTATGATATTCTTGCTGAGGATGCCCTTAACTATCCTGTGTCCGTGGTCACCACTGAAAACTGGAGCTTAACCAGGCCAAAAGTATGAGGATCTAAGGGATGGAAACCCTGACAAAAAATTCAGAGGCGTGACATTCTGTGAGGGCAAAATGCTTGCAATATG
The DNA here is from genome assembly GCA_964035545.1 of Bugula neritina. Lineage (NCBI taxonomy): Eukaryota > Metazoa > Bryozoa > Gymnolaemata > Cheilostomatida > Bugulidae > Bugula > Bugula neritina. The sequence goes on from OZ037770.1 coordinate 6,595,047, forward strand.
CACAGCACTTTTAGCCGGTCATTGCGACTGATGTATAACTTTGCTCGTCTTAGAATATCCTTGCCAGTTTTGTATGTTACATCAGTGGAGAGGGCTTTGCTATCAACTGGAAAAACATAGTGTTGCCTTACAGCAAATTGCCAGCATAAATCCTATAAATCCATTAATTCCAACAAGAAAAGATACCCATACTGGCAGGACGGCGCCCAGGATAAAAAGGTCCAGGAGCACATAGATTTAACATTCGTATCATGAAACGTTCGAACAATGCTCGGCAAAGAAAATGTGGCAAGACCAAAACGTGGAAGTGCAATAATTGCAAGTAAACTTGGGAAATATAACATCGACATAGCTGCTCTCAGTGAAGTGAGGTTTCCAGACACTGGTTCCATCACAAAGGAGGCAGGCTACACAATTTTCTGGAGCGGAAAACTCGTAGGCGAGGTCCGGGAGCATGGTGTGGCGATTGCAATGAGGAACAGCCTCATACCCAAGCTGTCAGAAAACCCCAAACCAGTGAATGAAAGGGTGATAACACTCTGGCTACCACTCACGCAAAACAGATATCGTACTGTAATCTCAACATATGCACTCACTATGACCAACAGTGCAGACAAGATAAACCAATTCTACGCACAGATATACGAGACGCTTGAAAACATCTCAGACTCCGGCAAAATCATTATGCTTGAGGACTTTAATACTCATATTGGTATTGATAATAACACCTGGAAGAATGTGATTGGAAACTTTGGAACCGAAAAGTGTATTTCCAACGTGAACTCCTGTTAGAGACATGCACTGAACACCAGCTAGTCATTACAAATACATGTTTCAAACACAAAGACGCACACAAACACTCAAGGATGCACCCAAGATCGAAGCACTAGCATTTGATAGATTTCATCATAACTCGACAACACAATTTGAGCGATTTCATGGATACTCGTGCTATGAGAGGAGAAAATTGCAGCACTGACCACACAATGATAAGATCAACAACCAGACTCAAAGTTCGTAAGCAGTTCAAGAAGAAAACTCGATGTCTCAAAACTGAAGAATGATGACACTAGGAGCAAGCTCAAGGCTAATCTAGAAGAAAAGCTTACTCTGGCTAGTGGCTCAGTAGAAGATAAATGCTTATCATACAGGAAAGCAATGTACCGGGTATCTTCAGATGTCTTGGGCTCTGTCACCAGAAATCATGAGGACTGGTTCGATGAAAACAGCAACGAGCTCAGACTTTTGATTGAAAACAGAAACAAGGCAAGAGTTGACAATCTGAATTGGAACACCAGGTCCACTAAAGCTAAACTACGACATCACAATAGATTACTTCAAAAGAGATGTAGGGAGTTGAAAAACCAGTTGTGTCTTGACAAGGCAGCAGGGCTGCAAGCTTCTACAGACACAGGCAATGTGAAAGGGTTCTACCAAAGTATGAAAGCTGTCTGGGGTCCAAGACTATGTTCTCCTGACCAGTTACTGGCAACGGACAACAAATCTATCTTCACAGACAAACAAGATATCCTCATAAGATGGACAGTTCACTTTCAGACACTCCTGAATGATACAACTGTTGTTGATGAAGAAGTTGCTAATCAGATAACCCAGTCACCTATCAACACGGAGCTTAATGTGTGTCCCAGCCTCAGTGAAGTCAGAGATGTTATTGGCATACTCTATGAAGGAAAGTCTCCTGGCGCAGATGGACTCCATCCTGAGATCATAAGAAGAGGATGGAATAGACTTGCTGGGGTGCTACATGACATAATCACTGAAGCCTGGAACCAATCAGAAGTCCCACAGGACTGGAAAAATGCCCTGCTAATCACTATTTTTAAGAAGGGTGACAGAAAGATATGTGGAAACAATCGTGGCATATCCTTATTGTCACTCACTGGAAAAGTGTTTGCTCGGGTCCTACTCAACAGGCTAACAAGTGTTCCTAAAGGCCTTCTTCTGGAAACTCAATGTGTTTTCAGAGCGGGAAGGGGAACAACAGACATGATAATCTCTCTTAAGCAGATACAGGAGAAGTGCATTGAACAGAACATGCCACTATACTTGGTGTTTGTAGACTTCACCAAGGTCTGTTGACACTGTCAACCGCTCCCTACTCTGGACAATACTCAAGAAGACCGGCTGTCCAAAGGAACCTCAGATGGTCAGGTCATGTCCATAGAATGAAAAATGGGAGATTACCCAAACAAATCTTATACTCTCAACTGCATGAAGGTTCACCTGGAATAGGCAGACCCAAGCTAAGATTCGAGGACACGGTGATGCGAAATCTCAAAGCAAAGAAGATTCCAATTGGCAGCTGGCAGACTCTTAGCAAGCAGAGGAAGGGTTCGAGATCCATGATAAACATGAAACAGTCATCGTCGGAACCGACGGACAGCTGATGGATGTATATATATGAATGGAAATATATATATATATATACATATTTATATATATATATATATATATATATATATATATATATATATATATATATATATATATATATATATACATATATATATATATATATATATATATATATATATATATATATATATATATATATATATATATATATATTTATATATATATATTAGACTGAAAACTTACTCAGAAATGCAAACTTATTGTAGGCCTGTGAAACTGCTGATCTATGTCCATTAGCCAATTCAAGTTCAATGTGATAAAGTCTGCCAGCAATCAACAAATCTATAGTATATTCTATCTAAAAACCATAAACAGACATTAATGTTAATTAGTATATCATAACTACGAAATTTGATGTATTGAAGTGCTCCACGTGTTATATTTAATAGTATGGCAAAATTTTCACATTCTGATTATTTATGTTGTTTGATGATTAGAATTTTGAGTTTCAATCAAGTTAGATAATTCTTGGGCTGAACAATAATACCTAAATGTAACAGGAAAATTCCCCCTCATAAGCCATAGAAAAATGGACACTGAACTCAATGCGTTTAAATGTAGTTGTTAGTTGAAAACTCTTTTGACAGTATTGAGAAGATTTATAGTCGTAAAAGTGATTCACAAGTTAAAGCGTCAAACTTGGATGGTAAACCGCGTACTGTTAGTGAATTGTTTATTATGTTAGAAAATTTATTTTTATAAAAAAAAAATGGTTTTGCCAACAAATTCAGGTTAATATTATTATAGATAATAGAACTGTTGCAACAGTTGGGAGCTATGGAGAAAGTATTAGTACAAAAGGTTTTTACAAAGTAGACTCATTTTGCTTTTTACAGTATCACCAGCTGTATCCTTTGCTAGTATAAGACATCACAAGAATTATTACAGGAAACAAAGAAATTAATGATTATATTGTGTTTCAGGAAGGGCAACCTATAAATTGTAGTAGAAAAGCAGCAAAGCAAACGCATCAAAATCGATTAAGCAATCTCGACCTCACCCCAAAGGTAAATAACCACAATATAATAGAAAAAGACTTGTTATCATGTCAAATCTACCTTTTTCTGTTATCATCAAGTTTCAAAAATGTTCAAAGTCAAAATAACTGACTGCTAAACACTAGGATTTTTAATTTTAAATTTTTTTGCAGGGTCTCCAATTTCCGCAAACGTTCTAGCACATCCAAGCGTGTAGATATAATATTATATCATTGTGTCAAAATGACAATTGAAGTAAATTACATTTTTACTAGATTGCTAAGCTCAACAAGCTTTCTACCTGCTAAACTAAATAAGTGGTGTTCCCTTAAGTTAAGCATGTTAAAATTATTTGGCAGTTTTTTAGTACTGTATTCACCTGTCTAGAGTTAAGTGTATAGGGGCATAGAGTTAATTGGGGAACGATTTTTATATATATATACAAAATAATTATACTTCACTCAGCCACTACAGCTCAATGCTGCTTTTGATGGATTTTTATAAACTGATTTGTTATTATGAATATACATGTCTAAACATATTTTACTTTCTATTGCTAGCTGGGTAACAATATTTTATTTTGGAATTCTTCAATAATTATGTTTCATTTTTTCCACTTCCATTTGCATGTGAAAATATATAACACACCATTGCATATATCATACTTATTTAACAGCTACCAACGTAACTTTCTTAGCATAGATTTTTGCTTGATCATCTTTTTAAATGAGTTTGTAAATGAGAAGAACCTGAAGCGATGAACTAGCTTGCACTCGATAGAGCGTGTATCCAGTGCTGTTGAAGGTAATCTTTATTCTAGTATAGCTCCACTCATCCCCTGCCGCTCTCACCACACCAGGCATGTTTTCCACTTTGGCTTTTATTGTGATGCTGTGTGCAGCAGAGCCAGTGACTTCAATGTCGCTGACTACATAGCTAATGGCTGCTCCAACCTCACTAAACCTACATCACAAGACATTTACTGCAGTAGTGCAATTAGACTGCAATATAGTTTTAAAAAGCATTCTTTAAATTATCTATGTTTTCAATTATTTTTTCATTTTTTGGGGTTAATGGGTTTTTGATGTAAATTAATCTTTTATTGAAAATATATTGATTGTGCTGCTAGCTATTTTTGCTCTACTGATCCCAAGGCAAAGTGGACAATTATATTTCTACTTTATAAGGAATACTTTAAATTAAAAAAGTTACTTACCGGCTACTAGCAAGAATTATGTACAGGTATTCCATCTGAACATAATTCTTTATCACTGCCATCATAATTCAAACTCATTAATTATTTTGCTTGTTGAAAACTCTGTCAGGTATGTTGCAAATATCGCGAAGAAAGAAATTGAAATTTTTTTCCAAGTATTATTGAAATTTTGATTGTTGAAGTGATCTTTGTCGTCGCTACAGTGACTTTGCATAATTTCAAAAAACAGCTGATCATCTTATGTTACTTCTATCAATGAAATCAGTGATTTGTTTATATTAAAACAGATAGCGCATGCATTGCTTGTTATAATTTTATATTTTGTGCTTGGGGAGAAAACTCTTCAGTCATCAAGAATGTTAAGCAAATATTCTCATCGTCTAAGCACAAGAGGACTTTGATGCCTCTAACCACTTCAAACTTATCCAACACCCTGACACTGCAGACAAGTGATTTGCTACTTATTTATAGAATACTTTAGACAAGGTTCCTGAATTAAATTGCTTTAAGTTATTTAAATACTGGCTTGGCGTAGGCTGTAATTATCCGAAATTTGATTCATGCAGCAAACTTTTGCAACAAAGTAGTAATATAGTTAAGTTTATCCTATGATAACTATCTTGACTTTTTGTAAAGACATGCTAAGTTGTTATATACTCACATACTCACGCAAGTTTATAGTCACTATTTCTGTGGGAAACTTTTGATGGAAAGGGTTTTTTGAGGCGGGCTAAGGACTTATTTAAATGAGGCACAGGAGCAAATATGTCTCAATTTTCTTTCTAACATCACCGATAGCCTCTGTTTAAGCTCGAACCCATGACCTCTTGCTTACTCAGCAAATGCCCTAATCTGTGCCATTTTTTTGTATTTTGCATATTAAATTATTTCATTTGTTTTCATACATTTCAGTAAAAGAACATAATACTATGCTTCAATCATTATGCCCAGTTTAAAACACTAAGTTTCATTTATAAGCTGTGAGTGAGTTTATTTATTAACTACACCAAATCCAAACTATACTGCTTTTGTTTCTAACTTGTGTATTGCTACTGCAGCAACTAGATTTAGTTGATTACAACTATTACTGTGCTATCACTGCAACTAGTTTTGTTGTCAGCATGTAGGTAAGTGATGACTCCTTAAAATGTACCAATAATTTAATTTCTAATTGAAGGAGATGTCTTTTTAAGATAAAGTAAGTTTGCTGTGATCACGTAATATTGTCATTAGATGTACAAGTAACATGCAGTGCTTTATTGGGATAAATGCTTTTATTGAATTAATTAGGAACAAACTATATGCTTCAAAACCTGCCTTATTACCAGCTATAAATGATAGCATCCTACAAACAGTATGTGCTTATACATAGTTACAATGCTTATTGATGTCTCAGTCAAACTAACGATGTGCCCGTCTACCTCTACCCTTTTTTTTTTGAAAGAATGACCAAAAGTTTTTGTGTTTTTTCTTTTTCCGTTGTCTGCTGCCTTGATCTGGTCGCCAATCTAATGTTGTATTGTCTAAAAATGGAGCCAAATCTTGCTTCTGCCATGTAGAAGGGGCATCAATACCATTCTGAATGCTTACGTCATCATAATATTTATTGTGCAGAGTCGGCTGTAACTCATTATCATTGTCATAGTCATTGTAGTTGATTGGAGGCTTTAGGTCAGCCACACCATGTGCAGAATCATTGATTGGCTGACCTAAATCAGATGATGGCACAGCAAGTTTACTGTTGACAAACTGTTCTTGTTTGTAAATTTGCTTTTGCTGCTTTAGTTGAGCCAAGTTGACATCAGCTTTGGCTTTAAGTTTTTTTCTGTGGATCCTATAGTGAAGCACAACACAAAAATGTATGTTGCTGTGTGAAGTGTAAAAAAGTCTGTCGTACAAAAGCAGCCATATTCTCAGTTATAGAAGCGGTGCATGTGCCTGAAAGATCTAATGTGTCAAAATGAAAATATTTCCTTACTCTACAATAATCCAAGAATGGTTTTTATTTTGGGCTGTTTGAGAAGTTTAGGTAAACAGTTTTGAAAACTCAATTCTTTTTGTGAATCCTATTACGTCTGTTAAGCCTAAGTCAGCATGTTGATCAAAGTGGTTAACCTTTCACAATTCAGATGCTATTTCCTGTACGAATTGCTTATTTAAGAAGTTGGAGGAAGTCACAAAGAATCATATGAAATGGCTTAGCTACATTGTAGCTGTGACAGAGTTTGTGCAACTTTATAAGATCTATCTGTTTCCTTGCTAAATATTATCATTCTTGAGAGAAAACTGTGCCCCAAAACAGGAAATAGAAAAGGGAATTAAATTGAATATGGCTGAAACTCACCTAATTTTAACCACTACAATGCCAACTAGCAAAAGACAGGCTGTGCCAGATGCTGCCATTGCTGTATACCATACTAGTCCAAAAGAAATACCAATATATTATATAAATACTGCTTCAGCATATATGACTGCATCAATTACTGAAATACTTTAACCTTAACAACCATGAGATGTAGTCGCTCTCGCTGAGTGAAATAATTACATCATAATTATATGTAAATTTTACTGCAGCAATATTTACATACATAATATAAAACTTCATTTAAACCTTTAACATTAGGAAAGTTCTATTCAGTGCTTATGTGTAGACTTTCATCATATATGTGTGAGTATGTTCATACTGATAGTCTAGTGTAACATTGGATTACATACATGAAATTCAAGTTATTATGCTGTTACCTGTACTAATTTTTGGTTGAGCAAAAGATTCTAAAATTGAATCCTTTGTAAAGTTTGTTGGTTGACTAAATCTATCTTGAATCCCAGCTATCACAGAAGCTCGGAACGAAGCTGTTACACTCTTCTTGGAAATTGGATATTTGAAGGGAGGTCTTTGATTACTTATTGATATATTTATGTCTGCCAGGCAGTTTGATTCAGAGCAAATCTTGAGAATGAAATATTTCTGAAACTGCAAAGAATACTCTGTAGTGACTATTTTGCCTACTCCATGTATTTTACAGTCTTGTAATAAAAAGTTCATTGTGTTACCGTTTATAAATAATAATAATAATAATAATAAAAATAAGAATTCATCTATGTATTATAGTAATTTGTGCAATTACTGTGCGTAAGTTTTTTACTTGCGTATTTAGTAGGCTAATCTACTAGCAATTACTAGGGTAGCTGTCGAGTAATTACTTTTATTATTCACAATACAATACAAAACAAACATTGCATCAAATTACAATACAACATCAGTCACTACTAATACATGTTTACACTTCAAGCCCTCGCTTACAACGACGTGATAATTGCTAATTGCCCGAAAACTGTCACATGGGTCGGAAGCACATCTTCTGGTTCTTCTGATTGGTTAATACATTGGGGCCTTAGTATTCCCCTAACGGAGAGAGGACGATTCTTATATTACTACGTTGCGTGACCCACTACACCACCCTCCCAGCAGAAAGCCCTACTTTCTGATAACACAAAACAACACATACAAAAAAACAATACAATAATAAAAAAAAATACATAATTAAACCCACAAAAAGGAAGAAGAGAAATATTAATGTACACACAAGCATATATATATATAAAAAGAAGTAGACGGAGTGGTCGAACACACACAGCTGGTCAGCTATAGAGAGAGGGTGCTATACAGCACGCGGGCCAATGGTCGAGAGAGCTCGTCATCTACACGATGATAATGCAGTCCACCGAGAAGGTGCCTTTCACAGGCATGCTTATTGGGTGAGCTTTTACTCTTGTAGCGAGCGCGATCTGTGTCGAGTTTGTCGGGCACGTAGCCTCCGCTTTAGTCGCCCCACTGAGTCATTCAGCTGGTATAAACCTGTTGTCGTATCCCGCAGGTCGGGAGCTAGTTGTGTAAACTTGGCTTGCAGTTTTAAAAGCCGCTCTATTACAGTAGCCAATTGGCTGGGTCCTGGTGAGGTCATAGCAGTCTCTGGGGTGAGGGGTATCGTCGTTTCTTCTGATTCGGGAGTGTTATTAGGGTTGGCGAGGTGGTTGATGGGGGCTTAACCAAAGGAGACTTATGGCGGGCAGAAAGTAGTAATACTTGGAACCCTGACGTCAGCGCAGCCAGGGTCAGAGCCTTCTTAACGACCGGCTTAATGATGTCTAGATACTGGGGGAAACTGTCCTCGTCTACGATATGGCCCTCTCCGGCGAAGCAGCTCATTTTATGGACTATCACAGGGTACGGATATACATCATGAAACCCGCATGGGCAAAAGTGTAATAGAAAGTGTGCGTCTACATGCAGACGCAGGGAGCGGTGTGACGGGCACTCCTCGAAGCAGACCTGACAGGTCAGGCGGGGTCCACTTGGTCTCCAGGCTTCCTCTATCCTCCTTTCCATTGTGGGTGACACCCATCGGTGTCGTCGACGGAGCAGGCCATGTTCCATCACTGGTTCTTCCTCCATGGGTAGAGGAGTTGGCTGGTCCCGTGACCGGGAGGTGGTCACTCGAGTGTTATCTGAAAGGGTAGCAGTGTTAAAGATTATACACTGAAGTACCGCCGGCATGTACAGCCTGACAGGTGCTCTGTTCAGTTACACTGGCAAGATTCAGGCTAATGAATAGTTGATCGAAAACACACGCTCTATGCCAGATTATTAAAATTAAAGTTGACGTGTGTTCCCACCACTGTGTTTCATTATCGAATCTCCAGCTCGCTAACTGGCATAGCTAGAGCTGACTGATGTATTCTAGTTCCCGTACCAAAAACATAACTAACTCACCCTTTGATCCAGAATAGTAAGACATTTTGGAATGAGAGCGGTAATTGATTAGTGTTTAGTGGTACGTCTACTCTTGACTGCATCAATGTAGGAAAATACCGGGCAGCGTGGTTGCGAAACGTGACTAGGACTTTTTACTTCCAGCGGATGAATCTCATTCGTGATTTCGCCAAGGCAAAAATTGATATTTTTGTGGTGTTCACACTCCTTGTCCCGTAAGCCTGTTACAGCTGCGGGCAAGTTGGATTCTTGGGTGCTTGCTTTCGGCAACTCCCAACCTAGAGGTCTGGCTAGTGTCTACTGTGCAGCGGATGGTAGCCTGGGAGTGGCCTGGTATCGTACAGCTCCGTACTACCTGCACTCCTCCCGCTAGAAGACGACCAAACTTATCAACACAGGTGAGCTCCCTGTCACCCATCACAGATTTACTGAAATCAATGCGACATTCGAGTCATTGTAAGAATGGCATCCCGAGGATATCATCCTCGTTGAGCTGTCCGACGATAAACGTCTCTTGGTTGGTCTGGTCGCGGACACAACCAGTGAGCTCAATAATGCCGTAGAAGGGAATGTACAACCCGTCTGCTAGAGTGCCATGATCACCCTCGTACGGTGCCAACCCGCTCCTGACCTTAGCGCTGAGAGTGTCAAAGAACTGACGGCTCAGGAGGTTGGTTGTGCAGCCTGAGTCCAGAAGGAAGTTGGCAGGTTTGCCAGCTATCTTCCCTGGCAGGAAGTAGCTACTCCCCTGTGGTTGCATTTGTGCGTGTCGAGGTTGCACTTCTCTCGCCAGGGGTCGAGGGGGTCCATGTTTGGTGACGGCCATTGACCAGCTGCCGAGGTTGGGGCGGTACGCCTTGCGGCGCCTGTACCGTTTTTCTCGCAGACTCTGAGGTCAATAGTTCGTCGGATCTATTTCGGAGTGGCATAGAGGACCTAGGTGGCAAGTGGTTTGAACAACCTACTTGCCGTGGTGGTCGCCACTCCACAGTACCCTCGTGTGACACCCGGCGGGGCGGCCGACGCGTTGTCTTCCCTGGGTGATTTACCGGCGGCCCGCAGGAGGTGGGAACATCTGCGGGCCGTGGTAGTTTTACCCTTGTTGGAGTTGAGGGCAGTTTTTCTGGAAGTGTCCAAGTCCTCCGCATTCCCAGCAGAAGTTATACCCCGTGCCTGGTGACTGTACCTGCGGCCCACGAGGCTCACGGGCAGTATCTACCTGGCTTGGGGGAGCTTATGTAGCGACCAGTTTGGCTAGCATGTCAGTCATCTGAGCGACCTTCGATGCTACCGTCATCTGTGTCACATTAGCCACCGCGGAGGGTTCCGCATTTGGTTTGATATGAGCAGTAGTGTGCTCCGTGGCTACCTGGCGAGAGGCCACGCGGTTGCGGTGCATGTGAGTCGCCAAGAGGTAGGCTTCTCCTACCGCGAGTGCATCCGCGACCGTGGCGACTCCTCTCGCTTGGAACTAATGGTGGAGTTCCAAGTCGTTGATGGATTGCACGAAGGCATCATAAGTATACCTCTCACGGTTCGCTTGAGGCAGATCGTGGAATGCGATCTGCGCCAGCGTCATCACCGTGGTAGCGTGCTCCTGCAGCAGCGTGTGAGGATCACGCCGCAGCCTTTGTAGGCGAGCCCGCGCATTTATGGCGGAGATTCCAAAACGGACTCGCAGAGAAGCGAAGATCCCGTCTATGTCAAGTCCCGCTTCGTATGGCTTAGACTTGTCCGTCAGCGCCATCCTGAGTTTGAGCAACGCCACCCTTGGTGGCCACCGTGCAACTTCCATCACATCTCAGAACTTTTAGATAAATTGCTCTATGACTTCCTCACCCGTGAAGGTGGGCGCCTTCAGCCAGTATCTGTCCTCACCGGGCTCTCTGGGAACTCTCACTCTTTCCAATAATACTGGTTCCACAGGTATATCAACATTATCTTCCTCACCTTCATTTAGTGGAATGGGTAGCTTTGTACCGTCTTCTGCCATGACTGTTATACGCAAGATCCCACCGCTGCCACCACTGTAGTAATTCGTGCAATTACTGTGCGTGAGTTTTCTTCTTGCGTATTTAGTAGGCTGATCTGCTAGCAATTACTAGGGTAGCTGTTGAGTAATTACTTTTATTATTCACAATACAATACAAAACAAACAATACATCAAATAACAATACAACATCAGTCACTACTAATACATGTTTACACTTCAAGCCCTCGCTTACAACAACGTGATAATTGCTAATTGCCCGGAAACTGTCACATGGGTCGGAAGCACATCTTCTGGTTCTTTTGATTGGTTAATACATTGGGGCCTTAGTATTCCCCAAGCGGAGAGAAGACGATTCATATATTACTACGTTGCGTGACCCACTACAGTATTTTAGTAAAATAATAGCAATGTACATAATATAATATACTTTATGTGCCGCTTGAAGCAATATTTTTAGCTACAAGAAAAATTTATAATATACTGCAACAATATAATATTATGTGTTAGTTTTGTTATTGAATTTGATGATTTTTTATAGTATAATCTTTTCAATACTGTTGCAGAAAGTATTTTATAAATTTGTATGTTGTATGCACAAATACTCACGCTATTGGACTTGACATTCCAATAGAAGATTATATTTGAAGAGCCAACTTTGTACTTCGCATTAATAGGACGTGCTGGGGCTAAAATATGAAAATCCAAATTTTCTATGCTACAATTGACATAACCACTGCATGTATATAATGTTTGTCAGATTATGCAAACTTTAATAATTTTGTAATGATTCAAGATTTTAGTCAATTAGTATCTACTAAATTCAATTGGAAAAATATGTTTCAGGAGTAGCACAATTTTTAGCGGTTTTAAAATAATATTATTTTCCGTTTCTATGTTATGCTGTTCAAAATTAAGAACAAGCTACCCAATAAAAATATCTTTTGCAAAAATTTACAAACTTATATTGAAATAAGTATTTTTTGCTAGTAAAACTGGCTTAAAGTTTTATCAAAAAAAACTCAATTGCTCACGGGATGAACAAGCAGATGTGATGTTTCTCAGTGACAGAACAATTTTTCCTTCAATCAAAATTGAGCTCCAAGCTTCAAAAATGTAAACTTTCCCATAATAAAACTTTGGAAAATGCCAAACAGCTTGAGCCACCTAAAGCATTAGAAAACAAACATCGACATGCTACATGTTATGCAGAAACAATACATTATCTGTCAAATTGTGCTTCAACTGTCGGTCAAGTTTTGAATAGAAATGCATTTATTAAAACTCTAAGGATTATGCTAGCAGTTGGGTAATTATGCTATAAGACTTGCAAAACTATTAAAAATACAGCTCAAGTTCTATTATTACTGAAGGATTATGATGCATGGGAAGTATATTCCAAAAGGAGCTTTTTTTGCAACAGTTTATTTTTACTTTGTTGAGATACTTTAGGGTTAAAATTACAGCTAAGCAAGGAAATTTTGATTAGAATATAAGAATTAATGGCTTGAATACTAAGAGCTATTCTCATAGTGTGATATAATTATTACATGTCAGTTGAATAAAATTGGATACACAATCCACCAATTGTATAGCCTATAGGTACACATAATAAGTTCAGGTTCTATCTTACACTAGGGTTTATTTTAATAGGCAAAACTTCTTGCTGATGGTTAATTTTTAAATTTTGTATACCAGCTAGCCTGGCCTATTTCTATACCTTCTTCTACCAGATACTATTAGTAATTGGTGTGACAGAAGTAGGCCTACTAAATTAGCACTATTTGAAGCAGGGCAGGAGTAATGTAAAGATAGAATGAAAGGGTGAGATGAATGCCCACTCCAAAGTTTATGAATATTTAATTTCGATGTTGTGAAAAAAGCCATGGCATTTTCAAAACTAGATGCATGTCTTAAATAAGCAGCTTGTATCTGCAGCTAGTTGTTAACGCAATGGAAATTATAATTGACAACATTTGGTTGTACCTTTTCTAGTTGTATCGACTCAGAAGTATCTGTATAGCCATGGAGGTGAAGTTCTTCAAAGTTATTGAACTTTGATGATGGCAGAATAACATCTACTTGCAGTTTGTTTCCTTTCATAGTGATATTTATATCTGTGGGTGGAAGAGGATCTGGAAAAAAGATTTCCTTAATGTTTGCTATTTCTCTGTTGATTTGCTTATCAATAGTGCTGATAATGAGCTTGTAAATCAAGTTGCATGGACTTTTGGAACAACCTATGCTACTATTATACTGCAACTAATATTTAGTCCACAAATATTAAGTCTAATTTAATGCAATCATTATACATGCTACAACAACAGCTGCGTATTTATATTAAGTTCAATAAAAGGTAACTGTCCTTACAGTCAAAGTCTTCAGGATATGAGTGTATGAAAAAAATCACTCACTCAGTATGAGATCATACACAGGGCTTGTACTCCTACTCTTAGTTTGCTCTATTGTTAATGTGTATGAAAGTTGGTAAGCTTGGCCAAACTTCACATTTGATATTTCAGTCTAAAATATACATACAGAACAATAGATCATGAGCTTTGTGGTTGAGGTGATATCGTGGTGTATAACCATGTATCTTACTAATGAATGACTTTTTAACTTAAATAATTTATTAATAACTTTATGGTTCACAGTCACAAAATGTGTTATGAAATGAAGCAAGCATTGTTATTACAAGGTTATGCAAATTCCCTACAGTAAAAGCAAGTTTTTAAACCCAATTTACAATTTACTCTGATCTCTGAGTTTCCTATTTAAATTGTCAAAGCTTTCTCAAGTTAGTTGAAATTTTCTAACAAAATAAAATGGATGACTTTTAAAGCAAATGTTAGGTTTGCACAAACAATTTGACGTCAGCTTATGAATTATTAAAGTAGATCATATGAAATGCAAACCATTGTCTGCCATTTATGAAGCTTGTAACATTGCTACAACAAGCTAACAGCTTTATACTAAAATAGAACAATGCTCTTGGTTCTTTATATTTTTTTATTTTTATTTCTCATTCATGTACTTTAGCAATAGTGTCTTAGGTTCAGGCTCCATAGTGTAGCAAATTTTGGGAGTTATCATTGCTATCATATTAGTAATACTTTTGCAAAATCTGTCTTAGTTTTTTGTGAGTCTAATTTAGGTCAAGTCAGACAACCTGAAACTAAACAGGATACCCGATTCGGAAGAGTTCAAATGTCTGAACTGGGTTCAGGTGCCTGGTTTCATTTGAGCAGGGCTCATAGTGAAGCTAGTTGATTAATAAGATGTTTACAGCTGCAATAGTATTGGCCCGAGATTGACTCTGGATGTGTGACAGGCCAGGTGGTGGAAGTAGACCTAGTAGGACCAATGCCGCCATCCCTCAGTAGAAATACCTAAATTCTGGTGCTCGTACTATTCTGGACGAGCCGGCCTAACAGTTACCCAGGTCCTCCACCAACAAATGTTGTGCTACATTACATGGGAATACCCAAACGAATTCACACCGATCAGGGTGCCCAACTCTAGTCTCAACTTATGACTGACCTCAGCTGGATATGAAATGTAAATCACTCAAAAAACTCTGTATCATCTGCAAGGGAACGGAGTTGTGGAGAAGAACAATGGGATGTTTGGTGACATTTTCAGGAGCCGGACCATAGGCAAGAGCCAACAATAATAGGGTGTGATGTTGCCACAAGTCATGCAGGCATACCATAGCATTAATACGCAGGAGACTCCAAACCTCTTCATGTTTAGCTAGAAGACCCAGATTCCGGATCACCTGATCTCTCTTATTACTGTGCTCACGCACCCCATACACAAGTATGTGCGAGAATTGATAAACGGAATATACGGACGGAGCAATAGATCCTGTGAGAGAAGCAGTGTATGTGCATAGAAATGATTCAGAAGAACCTCCACTGTACCAGGGGTAGAGGACATAGAGGAGCCTTCCAATGAAGCATTCTACCCATCCTCTGAGGAAGAGGATGCCATCAAGATTTCTATTAACCACGAAGGTCAGAGTTTGCCCAACTTGAACCCCTCTTTTCCTCCTTCCCCTCCCCCACTTAGAACTGGCGCATCTACCATCAAGGTCGTGAATATAAGACTACCTATGTGGGAGAAGTAGGCTATCCTCTGAGAAGAAGAGACTGGTACCCATGATGAAAACAAGCTGGGGTTGCTGCGAGTCTTACGCTAATATTTGGTTAATACAAAAAATTCAATCATAATACTCACCACTGTTGGGCTGGTATGAATAAAGACTTCTGAAGCTCTTGGGACAATATTAAGGTCGAGACTGATATGTTCATTAGGAGTGAATTCTTCTCTTTCAACTACTACGATTGATTCATAAGCACTAGTTATTCCTATACTTGTGTTTAAGATCCCAGGAGCTTCGCCATCTAAACCAAGCATTTTAAAATACAATGCACATCCACATATATACCAGGAAAAATGTAATTATACACTCTCAGTATGTAAGGTAACGGTCATGCTAGCAGTAAGTATTACATATACATCCGTTTCTATATAACAGTCATGTTGATTGCTGCAATTATGTGCACTTTATGAGGAACCTCTTGCCAAGTATAATAACTTTGGATTAAAGATTTGTAAAAAGTTGACACTTCATGTTTAGTTAGTTAGATTATATATTTTAGAAATTAATATCAAACGTCCACACATTTGAATACATGAAATAATATATGTAAAAATAGAAAAGACTTCTTTGCAGCTTCAAATCAAAAAATAAAGAAACAAAAATGGTATTGATATACAAATATTGATCATTTATTTATTATGATTTTTAAACCACCATTCTAATAAAAATACACTTTAAGCTTGATTTTCAAGCAATATATATGTAGTGTTGAGTTTACCCAGTAGTTCCTGTGGTGTAATGGTAGCACACTTGCTTGCAAGCCGGAGGTCTCGGGTTCAATTCCCAGTGGGGGCAATTATTTTTCAAATTAGTACGGCCTTCAGTGAAAGTTAGTAGTACTCTGAGGGGTTTTAGTGGCTAGAGGAGTCTGAATACTGAAGGAGTAGTAGATAGATTTCTGGAGTTCTCTTGAAAAATAATTTTGCCCCCACAGGGAATCGAACCAGAGTCCTCTGGCTTGCAAACAAGTGTAAAAATAATGTCATAAATATATTTCAGTTTAAAGTAACGATATATTTTTCTTAGTAGGTTGCAATAACAAAATCTTTTTTTTTACTGCAGGAATTAAATATAGAACCATTTGCACATACAACACTTTTGTAGTAGTAATTGATATGCATATTTAAATTCTAAGCTTTTTAGTGGTTAATTTTCAAAGCAAATAAACACTAACGTTATTCTGAACAACCAAATAGTTACCAATCACTACTGGTGTAGTTGTTGTTCCTGTTGGATACCATTCAGAAACTTGGCCTTCTCCTGTAACTGTTGAAAGTAACTGGCAGGTTAAAAGTTTTCTCTTCAAACTTGGTCTGTCATCGCGTCTATTATAGTTTATTGTCACTCTTTGGTTGATATTTTTTTCTGTGTAACAAAGCTTAGTGTAATTTATAGAATAATGTGGTAAAGGCAATGAACTCTACTATATAGATACATACATGTGTATATAACGTAGTTTAAGCGTTTTATTTACCTAATTTTGAATGTTGTTTTTTTAATAATTAGCTTTCTTCTGCTCTTCTAAAGAAAATTTTATACAAACTTGCAAAAAAAACTCTTTAATAGACTCTAGCTGCCGTGTAATGCAAAGCTCAGTTGCAAACTAGCTACTTCAAGTTACTAGATCTTTCAATATAAGGCTAGCTTAACATATGTTCTTTAATTTCTACTACATAGCGATCTGCTGAACTTTTAAATGCGATATTAAGTTGTTTTGAAGCTATTGGAAAGTAGCATATGACATCTAAAGTTTTCAATTTCATAACTAGTATATTTAGATGTAGTATATACAGTATTTTCAACGTACCAGGAGGAAACACTTTAACTTGGACTAGCATAAGAATGGTTCCGGCATCATCACTTGTGTCTTGACAAATTTTTATGTGTCTGGCATTAAAAGAAGAATCATTGAAATTAATATATTTAATTGGTGATGAAGAGAGCTGGTTTTGCTGAGCTCTGAGCACCTTATCAGCTGGTGAGTTTGTATCACACTCTGGTGGTGCACTAATTGATGAGAATATTTGTATCCCAGTGAGGAACTCACCTAGAAAAGACAATTTATAAATTACCGAATGCCAAGTAGTTGAAGCACAGTCTCTATAATTTGTAAATTGATACTAGAGCTCATAGGTGCGCAGTCATGCACCATCAGGACAAGAAAAGACCAGATAGTTACGATGTCAAAGTAAAAGGGAATACACTTAGGAGAAATTGGAAACACAAAAAGAACTAAGTTTGCAATGACTAATAGATGAATATTTATTTTGACAAATTTGAGACTGAAAAGAAAGTAAAGAGGCCAAGTTAAATAAAGCAGAAGAGACAAACCAAGCCAAGCAATCTTTCAGAATTACTCTGAAATCAAAGAGGAGTGTTTTAAGAGGAACCTTTCCACAATTTTTAAATTGAATTAGTTTGGGAACTATGTTGCTCTGTATATTTTTTAGATGCTGGAATCAATAGTGACAGCTTGCTGAAGAACATGCAAATAGAGGAAATAGAGATCGAGATGAGAAGAGGATGGAGGCTAAAAAAGATGGCAGCAGAAGCATAAGGTGAACAAAACAGTATATTAATAGTGCTAGGTTCTTATCTCTTTCCTTATCCCACATGTTCTTTTCAGCCGTATTCGCTCCAATTTCCATCACTTAAATTCACCTCAAGTAGTAATCAATCAAAAGTAAATAATTTCTACCCTTGTATAATTTAAACAAATCCATTCCAAGAGTGTGCCATGCTCATTCTAGAAGTTTAGAAAGTTTTATTGAAAGATTCTTCATCTTTTTATGGATTATGCATTTGTTACATTCATCAATATATATCTGCAGATCTGCTTTTATTCCCGCCTGTTCAACTTTGGTCATGGTCTTTCGAAAACATCTTTTCATACCTTGGTGACCTCTGTGTATTTTTGTCAATCATATTTTTTCTTAGATTTCTGAAGATTACTATCCTGCCGTCTCTCATTACTATGCCATTCTGACAGGTTAAGTTCTCCTTCTGTGTCCAATATTGCCTAATCTCTTCTTTGTAATTTTTCCCTCTTCTTTTTCACTTTTCTATAATTTCTCCCATTAGTACTGTGTATTACTCATCTTTGCTTTCCTTTAGTGAAATTTTTTCTAAGATCTGGGCATCAAAAATATTTTCAGCGTCGACTACTACTATTATATGTATCTCTGTACAGTCAATAATTGCTCGTTCTTGTGGTGTCGATTCTCCTGTCGCTCTTGCTAAGAGATTAGCCAAAAACTGCCAGTTCCTGTCTTGTGAAAGAAATCAAAATATTTCTCATTAATATCGGTTTAATTCGTTGGCATGGGAGCAGGAGATTAGCTAAATTGCCTTATTCAAAAGTTTTTCTCAGCAGCTTGTGATCACTTCTAAGTAGGTCTTTTCCAGAAAGCAGTTAAACTTCTCACATGACCAGGTGATGAAAAAAGCTTTTTTTTCAATTGAGCATTTTGTTTTTCTACTCATGTAAGTTTCCTTGACGCAACTTTTACTGTCTGCCATTGTTTCAGTTTGCTCTCCTGTAACAGCGCTGTGATTATGACATGATGGCTGGGATCCGCAGTCACCCAGTGTCTCACTCTTACATTATACTTAGCCAGATCTGAATAAAGCATCACTTAACTTGTCCTTCAGAGCTTCAAAACTTCTCTGCTGGTCAACGTTTTAACACCAGTATCTCTTGCTGCCGTTGACTGCCTGCAAGGGTTTACTCAGCTCAGCTACTTTGAGGTTGGATTTTTAAAGGTAGTTGACCCTACCTAAAAAGCTTTTCAGTTTTTTCTTGGAAGTAAAAAGCTTTATTTCAGTGATTGCTAAAATTCTTGGAATATCTGGCAAGATCCCATTTTCTTTAATGCTGTGGCTTAAGAAGATAATTTTTCTCAATCTAAATTTGGGTCATTTTACTTAATTTAGAACACACTGGATATTTTCAGTTTTTAGATATTTTTCACAATTCAACTGCTAATGAACATGGGTTTTTTGGCCAAAATTAGTAAAATACCAATAAATACACCTAAATAATCAAAGTTCTTTTTAATTTTGCTTCATTTCCCATGTTTTTTCCTAATTATATTCAGCTACTTTTGGTTGCGGACCGTTACAGCTTTCTCATAACGGTCCTCACTCCTAAAGAACTAAATATATAAGAAAAAACATGAGAAATCAAGCAAAATTAAGAAGAACCCTAATTAGTTGAGGTATTTATTGGTGCTTTACTAGTTTTGGGCAAAAATCCATGTTCATTACCAACTAAATTGTAAAAAATAGCTATAAACTGAAGATATCCACCGTGTACTAAATTAAGTAAAATGATCCATTTACACTTCCTCTCATTCAGTGTCACACTGCTTTCTTTAGTCTCATTAAAACTTTCTGTTGTGCTACTCAATATCTTTTTCATGCACCAAATAGCCATCTATCGTACATGCCATCCTCTTTAGGTTGCACAATTTGATATATTATTTGTCTGGCGTTGAAATATTTCTGGCACTGCAAAATTTTAAAAAAGCAATTTTTGATTCCTTCCAAAAAGTGTAATAAAGATAATGTAAATCTCCGATGACTGTTTAATTTTGACCTGTCTAAACCCAGCATCCATACTGCTTTCTAGAGGACCATACTGCTTTCTGGTGTTTTTTTTTTGTTTTTAGTCGTAGAAATGTCTCCCTTATACACTTTTGTTTTGCCTGATGAAATTCATGTACCCCTTCAGATAATTTAGGTACTGCTGCTATTCCCGCACCTTAGTCTTTTGATTCCTGTATCCTCCTAATAACCAAATTTTTTCATTCTCTTTATTTTATTTTCTGTAACATCTCTAAGCCTTATGGGGAGTTTTCTTACCACTGATCGTGTGTACAGCACAGCATAATTTCTCAACCGTATCTTGTACTTTTTTGGAAGTTTACCAAGTTTCTGGTACAGCTTCGAAAATTTCTTTTCTACTGTAACATGTTATACTGTAGGAATCAACCCCAAAATATGAGTCTTCTGTGCTCTCAGCAGGTTTTCTGATGCTTCATCTATCTATCTGCTTCACAGCTTTGCAGTCCCCTACTGCGATCTCTTTATCAAATTTAATCTTTCTTGTTTAAGGTGCCTATTCCTAGCATCTGCCAAGAACTTGTGTGATAGCGTTAGAATCTCTTTAGCTACATTCAGTTCCTCCCTCGCTAACTGTTCTTGACAGACAGGTCAATGCCAGTACTTATCCAAAAGTTCTGAAAAATGCCAGCATTTTTTACAGTTTTATCAAAACTTTTCCTTGAGCTTTGCCTGCTGGCTTACCAAGCCCATATAGGCAAACAGATTCATCACTAAATTTCTCTCCCCCCTAATCGCATGGTCACTCTTATGAGTCTCCTATTGGTAGTAGGCTGCTTGATTAATTTGACCGCAATAATTCCTTCCACTCCCTCTAGATCTTGCTCATCCTATTGTCACTCCTCAGCTCTACCTAAACCCTCTCCTGTTGTTCTCTCGGCTGCATCTCCGTCTTGGTTCACTACAATCTTTGGAAACATGTGCTAACCTTCTAAAGTTAAACATGGTACGGTTGGCGAGCTGCTTTGTAAATGCGTTGTAAGTTTCTTGAACCAACTGCTGCAACCCTAGTATCCGCCTCATTTCCCCTATTGCACTTCCATTTAATACATTTTTTCTAACCTCTGTCTCTGAACTCCTTTTATTTCTTAAAAAAATGTATTGTTTTCTCTGCTGACTGACACTTAGGGTAACTAGATGTGAAGTTGACCATGTTAATAACTAAGATCTGCAGCAATTCCATTTAAGCTTCTATTTGGTCATCCCACTAGTTATGATATGAAGGGCCAAGTATTTCCTGAGATCTCCCAGCTGGCAGGAATGGAATAAATTCAAAGCTGGCAAAATTTAGTCACTCAACCCTTTGCCCTGACTCTATTTCAAGTTCTCTATCCCATCCTCACCAAGGTTGTGTAGCAATGCTGCTCCCTTTCTTTTACTCACTTCCTTATTTATTTTCTAATTGTCTGTTTATTTTATTTTTATTAAAAACTCTAGAAAAATAGCTGCAATTTCAAATTATTCCTTGAATTTGTTCCTGCTTTCTATTTTATTGCCAGGCTCTATCTTCAGTTGAGGACTGTTGTTTTTGTTTGTCATTTTATCTGTTGTTTGAGTCTAGTTGAGCTGTTGCTAAATTAGCTAGTTGCGTTTAAATCACTTGAGTTGCTGTATTCTTTCCTGTGTGTTTGCATCCTCATTCAAAATAATTTACCCACAGCCTACGATAATATTTTACTAAAGTAAGTTTACATTGTTTTTTGTAATTAGTTAGGCTTTGTATCTCAGCACACTGAGTAGCCATGTACATAGACCAGGAAATGCATAATTAAACAATTTAACAAGCAGCTTCCACTGCACTACAGAGCCTGAATAACTTGCTGTGAGACTCGCATGCGTTTCTTGCAAGTGAAAAGCAATGTAGAAAAAGCAAAGATTTAAAAACTTACTGCAAAAAACTGGGTCACAGTATCCTGGGTGATTATAGAGTTCTATCAAAGAAATACCCACTGATTTTCCTAAATCTACTCGCCACCAGTTAGCCTTGTTCTTTAACGTTTCTGCTGCATCGTATCCATACTGGTTATTCACAGCTCTGAATGCTCCAGCTGAGTATCCATCTGCCCTGACCAAAGTACTACTTTGATATGCTTCTTTGTTGTAAGCTATGTTTGTGTCACCTGGTAAAATAGATATTGTACACTTTCTAGTATGTGTTTCAAATCTATTTATTTAGACTCTAATCACATGCTAGCACTTCTCTTTATTTTAATATTTAGAAAACACTTCAGAACTATTCGTCTGTTATATTTGAACATGTAAATCATTAGCTCACTATTTGAAATGTTCAGTTACTATATGGAACATCAGTCTACTATATGCTGCACGTGCCCATCAGGCTCATCAGCTTTATAAAACTTGACTTACCTCAATTTTAATTGTTATATACAAACCAATGTGCTGCAGTAATTCAATATTTCACTTGATGTTTAAGTTTTAAAACTTGCCATGGGTTCCCGTAACCACTAGAGCTTCCTTGTTTTTTTTATTTTCCAACTTTAAATTTTAATGTTCAGACACTCTAAATGGTATTTCTGTTTTCGAACATGGTTTAATAAACTAGTGTACAGGTACAAAGATTACCAATAAAATTATTGAATTTTTTTTAAAATATAAAATAAGTTACCTGAAATGTTATCTTCAAACTCATGCTCAAAATACACAACATTACTAGACTTTTCATATTTTCTACACTCTAGTTTTAACTTGGAATAGTCTGAGTACGGTGGTATGCTGTATGACACAGTAATTTTTTTGTTAGAGTCTGCTTCTGATACAGCCAAGTCAATTACTTCCTTTGGTCCTAAAAACATTACAGATAGTAATGATGATTGGTGTATGTGAAGTGTGTGTGTGTGTGTGTGTGTGTGTGTGTGTGTGTGTGTGTGTGTGTGTGTGTGTGTGTGTGTGTGTGTGTGTGTGTGTGTGTGTGTGTGTGTGTGTGTGTGTGTGTGTGTGTGTGTGTGTGTGTGTGTGTGTGTATGGCTATATATTATTTTAAAAACTTACTCAGAAAGACTACCTTTGAGTAAATTTGTGAAACTGCTAATCCTTGCCTATTCACCAGTTCAAAATTAACTCGATAAGTTCTACCGGCTATCAAGTTGTCCATAGTGTATTCTACCTGAAAACTCAAATAAGATATGTAGTTGCACCCAATTTTAGCCATTTGTAGATTTCATTTACTTCATATATATAATGTTTTCCTTTGAGCAAACACTGGATGACATATAATTTTGCTGTTGTTATTTTCATCATTAACCTCATTGTATAATAACCTACTCATCCTACTAAATATTGTATGCAACTGCAACTGAATCATTCTTTTACAAGCACAACAACAGGTTAGTACTAGACATTATTGCCAATTTATTTTTTGGTCAAAAACTCATTGTGGACATGTTTACATGTCTTATTATTTTAAGGCAACACATTTACTAACAACTAAATATACAAGGGTGTGCAATGGACCCAATGGTTAAATATAAATGTCAGCTAAGACTCATTTGACAGCTTTGAGGGCATTTTATCTAGTCATAGTTGTGATTTGTCAAGGTTGAGTTAACTATTTGTATAGTGCTCTGCAACTTGTTAATATAAAATAAAAGATTGCAATGTACCGGACATGGCATATAATATATGCCATGTCCAGTACATTGCAATCTTATATTATATTTATCCAGTTACGGTAATCATTTTATTTAATATATTAGCTATACATTTAAATCAAAGTAAATTTTATGTCTAATAAAAATCTTGCATCAGCTGAGCACTATGGAGCACACAGTAGTCAGCATATGGATCAACAAATGATACATCTTGCTTTTCACAATCTATGCCAGGAGTGGGCAACCTATTCTACACTAGCTTCAAGTTTAGGAACTAAGGGCCACATGATTGAACAAATACTAAGTTTCGCTGTAATAACGTAATTTTTTACCAAAATTATACACTACTGTGCTAATCAGAATGCATATAACAAATTTAATTTATTTTATAAACATTACCAATACAGAGCCACAAGTGGCCATGTGGCCCCTAAGTGCTATACCTGAGGGTCATAGCTAATACAGTAGATATCAACAAAATCTACACAATGGGACACTAGATCAAGTTTTACACTACAGCTCATATGGTAAGAGTTTGACCCAAGAATAGTATTATATACAACTCAAAAGTGGCAGTAAGTGGAAAATCTGGTAGTCAGTACACTGAATGGAGTAATAGAAAATACCTTGAAAGAAGGGCTGAATGACGTTCGATACTGGGTTCCACCATTGTCATTGAATACAAGACTTATTTTAGTAAACCTCCAGGAATCTGCTCTACTTCTGATCACACCTGGTTTATTAGTCACTCTGGCATTCACTGTAATGCTGTGTGCAGAAGAAGCAGTGGCAACAAATTTGCTGACCACATAGAATTCTTTTGCTGCCACCCAACTGTTTCTACATTATATATGTGACCCAAAATACGATCAAGTATCAGTATAACTGACAAAAAATGTTTAATTTTGCTCAATTTTTAATCAGCTGAATATTTTAAAACAAAATAATTTTATTGGTCTAAGTTGGTTAATTCTGCAGGGCAATTTTGTACAGGTGTTTCTTTTCTAATGCTAGTTTCTCTTGCTTTACTGATGCTGAGACTGCTTTGCTACTCAACATAATATTTTTTCTCATTGAGTGGTACAGAGATATAAGTTAAAAATTTAAATACATATAAAGCAATAACTATCAACCTAAACGCTTTTAAAGCTTTTTTTCTGAACACTCTAAAAGATTGCATATATCAACTAAACCACAATGCAACAGCAAGCAAACTGCAGCATGTTCTTTTTGTATTAACAGTATAACTGTAAACATCCGCTCACCTGCCACTAGCGAATATTATGTGCACGTAGATCATCTGTAGTATTGTATTCATTATTTATACACAAATAAATTATCTTGTTGAGTGAAATTGTTGTATTAACTTTTATTCACTACTTTTGTTTATGCCTATAGTTCAAAATTTCATTCAGTGCGTTATGATTAAACTTTAAATAAAAAATTTGAAAATTGTTTAAAGTGCCAATAAAATGTTGATTGTTAAATCAGTGGCCTTGCATGATTATGAGAATATGAGTATAATCCATGCTACATTTGTAAAAAAAGATATCACTCAAGTTGTTTTTCTATATTGAAGTACATTTGTACTTGATAAAATTCTCACTGCTCATTAAAGGTTTATTTTGTGTTTAACAATAGAAATCTTCAGTCATCCCAGTTGAAAACAGATTTTCTTCATGCGACAAATCCATTACACAAAACAGTTAACACTACAAATTTATACATCCTTCGCATATAATCATCTTCACATGAATACTATAATATTTTCTACTGAACTATACCAAATTCTCGCATTGCAGATTAAGTTCTACAATCTGTTTCTTTTTCAACTTTACATTTCAAAAATATGCTAATCTGTGTTTAGCTCCATTTATAAGAGTATCACTATTCTGATCATTTCTCTAGTGTCAGATCTAAGTGACTACTATAACAGCTTCTAACTCTTGTATTGCTGTCACGAACACTACACCCACTCCTTTGCAGAGCTGCCACTCTAATACTACCACTACTGCTAGTACAGCTGCAATCACTAATTTCACCTTTTAACTGTTTTTCATCTAATGGAGAGGCGTTTCTAGCAAATTTTGCATGCGATAATCTTCTAAGAATTCGATACATGAAGGTCATTTTTCATGGCTATGAATTATTATTACAAGCATGTTTCTGTTGCTTAAAAGAACAAAACAATTGTGTACAGATGGCAAAGTTCTATATGTAGCTAGTATTATTTATTTGACAGTCTACATATTACAGTGTCTATGGCATCCATATTATTATGCTGTCACAACACTTATATTAGATACTCAGTACTATTACAGAGTCATACTACGCATTGGTGAGGCAGTGCTATCACACCATCCCACTAGTTATTAATGAGTCACTCCAACTAACGATGAGCCTGTCTACCTTTACCTTTTTTTGTTTGAAAAAATGACCAAAAGTTTTTGCGACGTTTGGTTCGTCGCTGTCTGCCACCTCGATTTGGTTGCCATTCTAATATTGTATTGTCTAAAACTGAATTTGAATTTGGATCCTCCCATGAGGAAGTAGTATTAACACCGTGGAACGGAACTGGGGACATGTTTGTTGCACTTTGAATGTCTACATCACCATAATGTTGATCGTAATGAGCTGGTTGTGGGGAGTCACCTACAGACTCTACATGGTCATAGTGGTTGATTGGTTGACCTAAATTAGACGGTGGTAGAGTGAGCCGGTTTGCATGTATGTTTTGTAAAGATTGCTCTTGCCACTGCTCTTGCTGTTTTAACTGAGCCATGTTGACAGCAACTTTGGTTTGCCGTTTCCTCTTTTGTTTCCTATAGTCAACAACAACACAAAAGATATGTTATTTAGTTGACTTTAGCATAGAACACAAGATTGCAAAAATGCATTCATTTTATGGCATGTTAATATATTATAGCAGTTCGTTCGTCAAAAAAGTATTATTGCATGTTTTATTTCAACTTTTGTTGTACTGTTTAGTTGCTGTAATAAATACATTGCGATGATCCAACTGCTAAGAATTGGTTTTATGTTATGCTGTTTAAGAAGTAAGCTAATAAGTTTGTAGAATATAATTTTTTTATGTTTCCTTTAGTTCACATGAGTTGAGCTACAAATTCTAATTTAATTTTCTGAGTAGTCAGACGTGTAAATTACTTGTGGAGTTGTCTTCAAGCACTTCAAGCAAGTACAAAGTGACAGAAAAAAAAATCAAAATGAAGTACTTATTTTGAAATGTGGTTTTACCATTGTTGAAAGAAGAGTTTTATATAGAATGAACCAGAAACTCACCTAATTACACCAATCACGATGCCTACCATCAAGAGACAGATTATAATAGATGCTGCCACTGTTGTATATGTGATTACTTCTAAAATAGACAGATAAATCCTGCCCAACCATATAGAACTTTATCAAAAATGCCCATTGCACCTTACCAACAAACAGAGTAAAAGTATATTAAGCTTATCATTCACTGTAAACTAATAAAACTCTGAACTATTTTAAAAGGTAAGCAAGGTTTTACGCACTGTATTTATTAGTAACACCATTCTTTAAAAGTACACGCACAAGTGTAATCTTTTGGTCAGCTACAAAATTATTCTGTTGCAAAAAGCCAAAGTCACGAAAAAGCCAAATAATAAGATTGTACAGAGATTTGGATTTTTTTACAACTTTATACTAACAATACACAATGTTGAACATCTCAACTGTAGTTCTTTTAATAAGAGCTCCTAAGATATGGAGAAAATGCAAATTGAGTGAAATGTCAACTTTTTATGTCACTTGGCGTCAATTTTACACAACTTATACAAATGAAAATATATTTCACAAGTTGTTGCAAAATACAAAAAATGTCTTATGTTAGCATTATCTTAATTAAATATGACTGTGTATATCTGAAAAATTTCATTTACTGTACAAATTGAACATTGTAACTTAAATTCTTTAAAACATGTATACTCTAAAAATAAAGTTACTCTAATTCAAAGAACTGGTAAATGTGGTGTACTACAGTTATTTTACTGCCTAAATTTTGCTACTGCTTTGAAATTATGTAGCAATTTTGTAGCAATGGCTATACATCTATGGTATGTATATATTTATTTACCTATATATCTATATATGTATATCTATATGTGTATATATCTATATGTGTATATATGTATATATGTGTATAATATACACACACACACATATATATATATATATATATATATATATATATATATATATATATATATAAGGGAGCAGCCGTGGTCTAGGGGTTAAAGCGTTTGCTTTGTGAACACGAAGTCATGGGTTCGAACCCCAACAAAGGCCATTGGTGATGTTAGGAAGAGCATCCAGTCATAATTGCTCCTGTGCCTCATTTGAACAATTCCTTAGCCCGTTCTAATAAAAACCTTTTCCAACAGGGGTTTCTCACAGGGATAGCGACTATAAACTTGCGTGAGTTTATATATATCTATATATATCTATATATATACACATATCTATATATATATATATAATTTGAAAGTATCATTAGAACAAATTACATGTAAAAAATTTGAATATATAGTTTTTACCTGTACTAATTTTGTTATCAAACACATTTAATAAAATTGAATCCTTTGTAAAGCTTGTTGGTTGACTTAGTCTGTTTTCAATCCCTGCTATCACAGAAGCTTGGAACGAAGCTGTTACACTCTTCTTAGAAATTGAATATTTGAAAGGAGGTCTTTCATTACTTATTGATATATTTATGTCTGCCAGGCAGTTTGATTTAGGGCATATCTTGAGAACAAAATACTTTTGAATCTACAAATAATACTTTGTAAGTAATTATTTCAATTTAACAAATAGTGTGTACAGCATAGCCAACAATGTAAATCTCAACTAATATTTTTACTAGAAACTTTATTATTATTTTATTTGACTCATAATATAGCAAGTTACTGATTGAATCAAACTTAATGATGTATTTATTGCATATATATATGTTACATCTTAACATTTTATCTGAAGATTGTGTACATTTAATGCACATAAAACTAGTAGTAATAAAGTGTTTTAAATCAAATTTTATCGTTCATTACTTTTATTTATATATATATATATATATATATATACATATATATATATATATATATATATATATATATATATATATATATATATATATATATATATATATATATATATATATATATATATATATATATATACACACATATGTATATGTGTGCATAAAATTTTTTTGTAAATGCAACTAAATTTACATAATATACTGGAACACTCACAGTGTTAGGTTTGACTTCCCAATGAAAAGTTATATTTGAAGAATCAGGTTTGTACTTTGCTTTAATAGGACCTGCTGGGACTGAAATAATAGAAAATATGTCTGGATGCCAAAATAATTCAAAGTTTTCACACCCTTATAAACAGTATAATCACAAAATTAACCTGTATATGTATCCTGAAAAATATTTTTCATATGACAAAATATTATGCCTTAAGCCACGTATATAAAATCAAATAAAATACCTAATTTACTGCATTAGCAATAAGTATAAAAAGCATCTAATGGGCATTTTATCATACACACAAGCATTTTTTTTCAAATTGCTCATTCAAGCCTTTTTTAAATAGTTTCATTTATATTTACCATTACACTAAAAGAAGTCAAATTGCATACAAAATAAAAATTAAACCAGGTACTATAATGGTGATACCAAATTTATTTACCAACTTTTTACAACAAAATTTGAGCATGTTTATTTAGAGTTTGATGCATGTCAACTAATTCAATGCAATAATTGTATTAGAAAACTTTACTATAAAATTCATTCAAACATCTTTAAATGGAGTGTCAAGCTTATTTTATTTTATTGATGGTACTTCCATTTGTAACAAATTCAGACACATGATAGACCTACATTAAGCAAAGTTTGCAGACCAGTACTGACCATATTAATGTTGAGCAGCTGACATCAACCATGCTAAATTCTTTCAAACTATAAATTGTTTTATTTTATGTTTTGCTGGATACATTTTCAATAAGCTAATTTTGTTGAGCTGGTGCCTTTTTTTTCTCGCCTTCTATCAAATAACTATTTTAATATGTGCAGCTTTGGTGATCTTATTTTCCCTCAATACTTGGCAGCTCATATGTTTTTAGTTATGCATCTAATAAAACTGATTAGCAGTATCTAACAGTTCAAAGGCTGCACACTGACTCATTTAGTGGAAATATAGTTTTGGTCATTCTCTCCGCTCAAAATTAAACACAGCTATAAATAACATAATATGTCCTTATTTTAATTATTCGAGTTACTCTGAAACAAACATATTTTGCAAACAAAACTTGTTTGTCACTTCAATAAAAAGCCATTAAATTACTGACCGGAAGAGAAAGTAGATGTAGAGTTTTTCGATGAGGAAACATTTGATCCTTTAATCAAAGCTGAAGTCCAAGATTCAAAGAAGTAAAGTTGCCCATAGTGAAAATCTGAAAGTTTCCAAGAAGTATCGGATACCTAAAAGAGTAGAAAGAAAACTTGGTGCACGTTTTTGTAGAAATAAATTTTTACTTGGGGCATTTTGCTATTGCATCAGCTACATGTTTCTAGTAAATTTGACTATAAACTTTTTTTTTTAATTTGCTTGTAGTTGGGTGACTAAACTTCAACAACCACAATGAATATCAACGGTTAAACATACACCTATAAATGGCCTTTGAAGAACTATTAGATATGATAATAACATTTTATTAAATTCGCGTAGTAAAAGATATTTTAATTTAGCTAAACAAAATTTGAAAGTAAGATTGTAATATATATATTATAGCCAATCACCATAAGGTACCTAAAGCAGAAAGTGATAAACTTCTAATTTATTGCCAACAGTTTGCATAGCTAGCTAAGTATTCTGATGACTCAAAATAATATTATATCAATTCAATTAATCAAATCATTTCAATTATTTACTGATTGAAGAAGCGACCGTATCCAAAGAAATTTATGGTTTGCTAATAATAATAATAATACAGTACGGATATTAAACCGTCAAATTTCAAAATGCCTGTCATAAGGCAATCACCTTCAGGTAAGATGGCTGTTCCCTCGAGGAATGTTTGTTGTGATAAATGTACATAATGAAATAATAAATATAAGCATCAAAGCATAAACTTGGCCTAGCTTATAGCTGCATATAAAAAAGTTTGAGTTAGCTACAGAAAAAACTTTTAAAAAGTTGAAAAAAATGAGAGGAGTCTCCATGGTAAAGTCTAACAACTCAGTAGATGAGAAGATGTCTAAAGTACAATACTGTAGTAAATCTGAGAATAATATTTTTATTATTATAATTTGAGTCTAAATCCGGCGCTTGATATAAACGATTCAGACACAGAATTTCAATTGGGCGCCCAATTTTGACAACTAATTGAAGAAGGATATTACCAGGCAGTCTCTTTTTCTGAAAGGTTGATGGTGCTGGAGAATAAATATGAAAACTATACCCTAATGATCACTACAGCCAGCACATTTTCTCGTAAGTTGAGACCTGTTTTGAAGTGGAAGCAGCCTACAAGTGGCCAGTCAAATTGTTTGGGTCAAGTGACAATCTCAAAATGCAATTGAATTGCTAGCTTTTCAAAATGAGGTTTATGAGGTAAAAGGAAAGTATTTTTCATGTTACGGAATATTAAATATACCTTTTAAACTTGTTGAGGTTAAAAGAAGACTAATCAAGAAGGAGGTGTCGAGGCATAACAAAGTGAGAATGCACACAGAAGTGCTAAATCAAACTGACAAAGTTTCCAAAGACCAAATCATGCAAAATATTTAACAAGAACAAGAGAAAAACTGTACTGCACGATGTTGAAAAAATGCCAAGTCAGCTTTAATAAGCAAAGTAAAGTGTTGTTAATAAGAAAAAAGGCGTCAGAACAGTTAGCACAATAAACTAGCAACAATAAGTAATCAAACTATAAAAGAAGATTGGATGAGAATTTACTAAAGAATCTGGGAAGATTTGCGTAAAGGAATTCATATAATAGAAAGTACAAAAAGCGTTTTGGAGAGTACAAGTAGTGGTCAAGAAGTGAATTGGATGCAATGCAGTTTACAAACATATAGAAAAAAGCAATCAATTACATACTCGCTGAAGGTGACAGTAGTTATTGAAACACTGTGGTGTGCAGTGTATTTGAGTATACTGGTAGGTATTGGAATGCTATTAGTTTAATATCTCTAGATGGATTGAAGCGTTAGAAGTTTTAAATAAAACATCAAAGTCAAGAATATTTTTGCACGGTGGTGTAGTTATAAAACAAATGGACCCTAGTATGCTTTGATAGTATTCAAAACTTTTGTACAAGATTAGAGAATACGGCACAAAATAAATAGTCTGCAACATTGATAAGAAAATAGAATAGCTGAAATGAGTGTTTAGATGGTTATAAACAGTAAGTAACCAAACACACCTAGTCACCATCAGTCAGCACCACCAACTATCTATTTTCGTTGGCATTAGAAAGGGCCGATGCAAAGAAAGTAGTCAATCTGGTGAGCATGATCAGTCAAGTTACAGCCTACAACTCCCCTTGATATCAAAATCACTAATAAAGCTATGAAGAAAAATACATAATCTTTATGTCAAGCAGGGCCTTTTCTGTCTCCATTGAGATAGCCTGTATGTTCATGGTCAGCTGCCACTCTTCCATCAGCCATACTGCCACCAGCTGTAGGAGACTCATCAGCCATACTGCTACCAGCTGTAGGAGACTCATCAGCCACACTGCCACCAGCTGTAGGAGACTTATCAGCCACACTGCTACCAGCTGTAGGAGACTCATCAGCCATACTGCTACCAGCTGTAGGAGACTCATCAGCCACACTGCCACCAGCTGTAGGAGACTCATCAGCCACACTGCCACCAGCTGTAGGAGACTCATCAGCCACACTGCCACCAGCTGTAGGAGACTCATCAGCCACATCTTGCATATCATCTTAATTGCTCTTCACATCACCCTTCCTATCACTGTCCTCAACCACTGACCCCTCATATGTCATCATCACTCCTCTGTCACCATGGGTATCGCTGAGTAGACCTGCATGACAGAATTTCAGATCGCTGACGTGCCGGTTGGTGCTATCAACTTTTACAGTGGTATTGAAAACCGATGCTGTGACTGTACTCTTCTTCCAAGGTGTTGTCCATTTGGCACCTGGAGGCTTGACCTAAACCACAGCACCTGGTTGATATGGGTTTATGAACATAGTCGTAGCTGGCAGGAATTACTACTCACATCTGTGATTTCATGCTTGTACACCTCCTCTGCTGGTGTGCTAGCCTCTTATTCTTGAAGAAAAGTTGTACCAACACAGCATTTTCTGTGCACTTCCATTAGACCTAGCCATCATACACTTAATTTACTGTTCTGTGATGCTATACCATTTTCTTGCTGCTTGCACAGCAAAATATTTGCTCAAAATTCTATGGGGCCATCAATTTTCTTTTCTTCTCACCTCAATAGCACGGTCTAAAATTAGTCTGCAGCTCTTTGGGAAGGCTTTTTTCATAGAAATATTGCTCCAGTTGTTCTACAGCCAACTCAGATGTTTCATTCTCCAGTCTCCTCTATACCAGAAACCTGCTTGGTTCACAATCAATAACTGTAAGAAAAGTAATTTCATTGCGGTGGGTGATGTTCGATACAAGCCGGATCCATGTTGTTTCAACTGAGAGTTTGCTATTCTCCCATTTTTCTAGTGCAGGGTAAGTTTGATAGATGGCAAACGTGGCATTTCTTTTCACAACCTTACTTATATTTTCCTCCACAACAGCATCGCCTCACTTACATTTTAGCAAGTGTAAAAGAGCAAAAAATCTGGAGAAAAAAGAATGGTGTGTATAACAATTTTTTCTGTTTAAAGTTGTGAATTGCAAGAAAACATCTGAAATTAACATAAAACCTGTAAACCAAGACTGAATACAATACGGAAGGATCAAGCTTGACAGAGATGCTTATTGAAAAACAACTTTTATATTAGCCTGCAACTACTGTAACTGTCTATTAATCACTGACTGACTGGATACTGAAAAGGTTGAAGCTGTAGCTTGCATTGATTTTGCTGTAAACATTTCTCTTCTAAATAATGGACCTCACAAATTTATTAGCTATTTGCGTGTTTAATACTATGCTAAAATAGCTCTATTCATAGCTAAAATGTTGCAGAGGTAAAATAAAATAAATGTTAACTCCTAGTTTAAAAAAAAATTCAAGTACCGACTTTAATGTTTTCATAAACAGCCTTAGCTTTCTATTTTATTGCAGCTATTGTTGTTAGGCTACTGTAAAAAATGAAATTGATAAGATTTAGTTGCACCTGTTTTAGTA